>ONZH01031341.1:0-292146 GCA_900303285.1 Rhinella marina
TCACTAAAACAGGAGGGTAGCGAGGAAGCATTGAAAAACTATAAGGAAAAAAAATAGAATATGTAAAAGACAAATAAAAACAGCCAAACTAGAGACCAAGAGATTAATCGCCAAAGAGAGTAAAAATAACCCTAACATGTTCTTTAATTATATAAATGGTAAAAATTATAATACATACAATGCAACCGTACACTGCTAGATAAAGCACAAAATGCCATAGTGATATAGAGTATTCTAAAGCTCATGCTATGCTTGTTTAATAAATTAGAGACTCTTGGCAAATATATTTTGTACAAAATTATCTGAGCCCATTCACCGAATCGTCAAGGTGATCTCTGTAGAATGGGAACCTAACACTATCTCCTACCTGTTATGTGCCAGACTTGGCTTCCATATAATCAGGGGGTATTTTGTTCCACATGCATGCAGTATCCACTCTGCCCTTTGCCATTTTTGGTAAAAAGTATAAACCTGAAGGTGTCGGCCCCTTACAGAGTAATGAGGGGGGAGTTGCAGAGAGCGATGAGGAGAAAGCAAAGCTATTAAATATCTTTTTCTCCACTGTATTCACTGAGGAAAATAAACTGTCAGATGAAATGCAGAATATAAAAGTAAATTCCCCATTAAAAGTGCCCTGTCTGACCCAGGAAGAAGTAGAGTTGCGTCTTAAAAAGATTAAAATAGACAAATCGCCAGGACCGGATGGCATACACCCCCGTATCCTAAGAGAATTAAGTAATGTCATCGCCAGACCCTTATTTGTTATATTTAAGGACTCTATACTGACAGACAGTGTTCCACAGGATTGGCGCATAGCAAATGTGGTGCCAATATTCAAAAAGGGTCCAAAAACAGAGCCCGGGAACTATAGGCTGGTAAGTTTAACATCTGTCGTGGGTAAACTGTTTGAGGGTTTTCTAAGAGATGCTATCTTGGAGTACCTCAATGAAAATAAGCAAATAACTCCATATCAGCATGGCTTCATGAGGGAATGGTCATGTCAAACCAATTTAATCAGTTTCTATGAGGAGGTAAGTTCTAGACTGGACCGCGGCGAATCAATGGATGTCGTATATATGGACTTCTCCAAAGCATTTGACACGGTACCACATAAAAGGTTAGTATATAAAATGAGAATGCTTGGCCTGGGAGAAAATGTCTGTATGTGGGTAAGTAACTGGCTCAGTGATAGAAAACAGAGGGTGGTTATTAATGGCACACTGTCACTAGTGGGGTACCACAGGGGTCAGTATTGGGCCCTATTCTCTTCAATATATTTATTAATGATCTTGTAGAAAGCTTGCACAGTAAAATATCAATTTTTGCAGATGACACTAAACTGTGTAAAGTGATTAACACAGAACAGGACAGTACACTGCTACAGAAGGACCTGGATAAATTGGAGGCTTGGGCAGAGAAGTGGCAGATGACGTTTAACACTGACAAATGTAAGGTTATGCATATGGGAAGGAATAATGCAAGTAACTAGTACATACTAAATGGTAAAATATTGGGTAACTCTGACATGGAAAAGGACCTAGGAATTTTAGTGAACAGCAAACTAAGCTGTAGAAACCAGTGTCAGACAGCTTCTGCCAAGGCCAATAAGATAATGGGTTGCATCAAAAGAGGCATAGATGCCCATGATGAGAACATAGTCCTGCCACTTTACAAATCACAAGTCAGACCACAGATGGAGTACTGTGTACAGTTCTGGGCTCCTGTGAACAAGGCAGACATAGCAGAGCTGGAGAGGGTTCAGAGGAGGGCAACTAAAGTAATAACTGGAATGGGTGGACTACAGTACCCAGAAAGATTATCAAAATTAGGCTTATTCACTTTAGAAAAAAGACGACTGAGGGGAGATCTAATAACTATGTATAAATATATCAGAGGTCAGTACAGAGATCTCTCCCATGATCTATTTATCCCCAGGACTGTGACTGTGACGAGGGGACATCCTCTGCGTCTGGAGGAAAGAAGGTTTGTACACAAACATAGAAGAAGATTCTTTATGGTAAGAGCAGTGAGACTATGGAACTCTCTGCCTGAGGAGGTGGTGATGGTAAGTTCACTAAAAGAGTTCAAGAGGGGCCTGGATGTATTTCTGGAGGGTAATAATATTACAGGTTATAGTTACTAGAGATGGGTCGTTGATCCAGGCAGTAATTCTGATTGCCTGATTGGAGTCGGGAAGGAATTTTTTTCCCTAAAGAAAATTGGCTTCTACCTCACAGGGTTTTTTGCCTTCCTCTGGATCAGCTTGTAGGAAAACAGGCCGAACTGGATGGACAGATGTCTTTTTTCGGCCTTATAAACTATGTTACTATGTTACTGTACTTTCACATGATTTCATTTCATTTAATAGAGAAAGGTGTGAATAGCAAATTTCTAAATCGCAATTTGCACCCCCCAATGCAAGGGCAACATCTGCGCCGATTCCCCAGACAGATCCGTCCACACCGCAAAAAACTAGAACATGTTCTATTCCTTGCGGTGCTTAGGCATGGAGAGAAACCTCACAGAATCACTACGGGTTCCGTGCCTTCGTTCCTTCGCTATGCACATTCTCAATTGTGGACCCATTCAAGTTAATACGTCCGCATTCATGATGATGTGATCACATAGCCAGTTCTCGCATATTGCGGACCCGCTGTTTGCGAGCCACAATATGGGCATGGCCGGGCAGCATCCGCGTGCGTGAGACATAAGTGTGATTTATCCCTCCATATCAGCTTTTGAAGCTCCCTACAAAAAAACAAACATAGTGTGAAGTGAGGTCACTGCATACAGTACTGACAGAAGGTATACACCTCCAGCTTCTGAGAGAAATGCACCTAGCTGTGCAGCTAAAACAGGGATCAATATGGCTGAACGAGTTTAGGGAAGCCAAAACACAACAGTTCCTTCCCAGTTATGATTGTACAAAGAAGCATAGCCATTATGCATTTTTTTTTTGAAAACTCAGGTATGCTTTAATTTTATTGTCAAGGAAAATTCCTTAGACCTTTTCCATGTCAGTGTTACCCACTTTTTTTTTACTATTTAGTATGTACTGGTGGTTTGTATTTTTCCTTCTCCTTTGTATAACCTTACATTTATCAGTGTTAAACCTCATGTGTCACTTCTCTGCCCAAGCCTCCAATCTATCCAGAGCCATCTGTAGCAGTGTACTGTCCTCTTTTGTGTTAATTACTTTACACAGTTTAGTGTCATCTGCAGAAATTGATATGTTACTGTGCAAACCCTCTACAAGATCACTAATAAATATACTGAAGAGAATGGGGCCCAATACTGACCACTGAGGAACCCCACATTATTCTACCAATGTTAGTGACTAAGTTTTACTGCAAAACAACTGCATTACCAGACCTGTTTTTGTGAATCGGTTGTATTATGTCAAGATACTGTATACTCACAGCAAAAGCATTTTACTGCAAAAACTGCATTAACCCCTTAACGCCCAATGACGGCTTATCCCGTCATGGGCAGGAGCCGCTTGCCTGCCCATGACGGGATAAGCCGTCATGGCATTAAACTGTCACCATGTCTGATGACATGGTGACAGTGCTGAGACCCCGGCTGTTACTTACAGCCAGGGGTCTCAGCTAACCAGCCCGGGCTAGCGATCGCTGTGATTGGCTAGTCTGTTCAGACTAGCCAATGACAGCGATCATAAGTGAAATAAACGCTAAAATAAATAACTAAATAAATTTAAAAATATATGTTATATATATGTCCCCCCCCCACCCCACTGTTTTCTCTGATGGCTGATTGGGGGGAGGGGGGGGTTAATATGCGGGCGGGCGATGTGCGGGCGGCTGCGGCGGGAGTGCCGCCCGCAATGATTTTTCAGGATTGCGAGCAGTTTTCAAGCAGAGTATCAGCATACAGCTGATACTCTGCTTGAAACTGCTGACATCGGTGCTGGCACCGATGTCAGCAGTTTAACCCCTTCCATGCCGCGGTCCGTAGGGACAGCTGTATGGAAGGGGTTAACAGGGAGGGAGCGCTCCCTCTCCCTCCCATCGGGACGCTGCTCTGCTGTGGCAGCGTCCCGATGGTTACCATGGCAACCGGACACTTTCAGAAGCGTCTGGGTTGCCATGGTGTAAGCTAAGCCTCATCAGGCTCCTGCTAAAGGCAGGAGCCTGACAAGGCTTAGCAAGAGTGAAAATGCACTGCAGTACACTATATAGTGTACTGTAGTGTATTATAGAACAATCAGACCCACTGGATCTTCAAGAACCAAGTGGGTCTGAGTCTAAAAAAGTGTAAAAAAATAAAAAAAGTTAAAAAAAAGTAAAAAAAAAATCCCATTTTCCCCCCAAAACTCAAATTTGAAATTAGTAAAAAAAGATACAAAAAAACCCCCAAGCATGTTAGGTATCGCCACGTTCGTAACAACCCACTCTACAAAAATATCACATGTCCTGACCCCTCAGGCGAACACCGTAAAAAATAAAAATAAAAACAGGGTCAAAAAAGCCATTTTTGTCACTTTACATCACAAAAAGTGTAATAGCAAGTGATCAAAAAGGCGTATGCCCCTCAAAATAGTACTAATCTAATCATCACCTCTTCCCGCAAAAAATGAGCCCCTACCTGAGACAATTGCCCAAAAAATAAAAAAAACTACAGTTCTCAGACAATGGAGACACTAAAACATGATTTTTTTGTTTAAAAAATGATATTATTGTGTAAAACCTAAATAAATAAAAAAACTATACATATTAGGTATTGCCACGTTCGTAACAACCTGCTCTACAAAAATATCACAATAGTTAACCCCTCAGGTGAGCACAGTAAAAAAAATAAAATAAAAACTGAGCCAGAACAGCCATTTTTGTTTACCTTGCCTAACAGTGTAATATAAAGTGATCAAAAATCATATGTACCCCAAAATAGTATCAATAACACTGTCACCTTATCCCTTAGTTTCCAAAATATGGGCACTTTTTGGTTGTTTCTACTGTAGGGGTGCATCGGGGGGGCTTCAAATGGGACATGGTGTCTCAAAACCAGTCCAGCAAAATCCGCCCTCCAAAAACCATCTGGCGCACCTTTCCTTCTGCGCTTGGCCATGTGGCCATACAGTAGTTTACAATCACATGTGGGGTGTTTCTGTAAATCGCAGAATCAGGGTAATAGATTTTGAGGTTTTTTTTGCTATTAAGCCTTGATTTGTTACAGGAAAAAATGGATTAAAATGGAAAATCTGCAAAAAAAGTGAAATTTTGAAATGTCATCTCCATTTTCCTTTAATTCTTGTGGAATACATAAAGGGTTAACACAGTTTGCAAAATTAGTTTTGAAAACCCTGAGGGGTGTAGTTTCTAAAATGGGGTCATTTATGGTGGTTTCTATTATGTTAGCCCCACAAAGTGACTTCAGAACTGAACTGGTGCTTAAAAAAATGGTTTTGGAAAATTTCTAAAAAATTTAAAGAATTGCTTCTAAAATTCTAAGCCTTCTAACATCCCCCAAAAATAAAATTACATCTACAAAATTATGGCAACATAAAGTAGACATATGGGACATGTAAAGTAATAACTATTTTGTGAGGGATCACTATCTGCCTTAATAGCAGAGAAATTCAAAGTTTGAAAATTACAAATTTTTCAAAATTTTCTGTAAATTTAGGATTTTTTAATAAATAAAGGTGATTTATATTGACTCAAATTTACCACTGTCGTGGAGTACAATATGTCACGAAAAAACAATCTTGGAATCAGTCGAATCGGTGAAAGAATCCCAAAGTTATGAATTAATAAAGTGACACATGGCAGATTTAAAAAATGTGGCTTCGGCATTAAGTGTAAAAGTACCGGTAGCTTCGGCCTTAAGGGGTTAATACCATTGTAACCTGTCAATTCCAGTGTGCATTGTGTTTGTAGGGAGGGGGTTCATTTAATTGTTCCTCTGTCTTTAAATTACAGAGAGAAATAGTTACAATACCTTCAAGAAAACTACAAGGGCCAGATCTGCTTCAATTAAGGTCAGCTCACGAACTGATGATATTGCTGATACTTTGGTTGCAGGCTCAAAACATGCAAGAACAAAGCCAAGCTCGGCTGCCACTAACTCTGTTTGAGTATCTCCTATCTGGCAGTGTTTCTCCAGCAATGGGACAAGAGTGTCTCCTTCTCTTGGTCCCCTTTGCAGCAGTCAGGCTGCATCCACATGCAGTACAATGTCCTTTACCTCATAATCAGTTAATTCTTCTCCCACCCAAACTCCTCTTCCACTCAGTCATCAGCCATCAATAATAGAATATGTGGCCTGGAAACAACTCTACACGTCCGGCAATATGCTGGTGCTCAAGCTTATCTCCCACCTGGTCAAGTTGCTGGTGGTGCAGTTGCTGCTGTACCACTTAAAGGAAATCTGTCACATGATTTTAGTGTTTTAAACTAAAACTATAGCCATGTTCAGTAAAGTACCTTGAGTCTAGATGTGGTCTCCAATCTTTCTTTTCAGCTTCCGTTTTCGTTTTATGTTACTTTTTCTGATATGTAAATTTCCTCTGAAGGAGCCCAGAGGGGCGTTAGGGAGCCCAGTAACGCCCCCCTCCTGTGCCCAGCACGCCTTTTTCATGCTCCAAAACGCGCCTATTTAGGGACGGACTAACGGCCCATATTAGCATTGTAGGCCGCCGCCCCCCTCAACTACTTTTGGAGCATGAAGAAGGCGTGCTGGGCACAGGAGGGGGGCGTTACTGGGCTCCTTCAGAGGAAATTTACATATCAGAAAAAGTAACATAAAATGAAAACGGAAGCTGAAAAGAAAGATTGGAGACCACATCTATACTCAAGGTACTTTACTGAACATGGCTATAGTTTTAGTTTAAAACACTAAAATCATGTGACAGATTTCCTTTAATTGATTCTGCTGACTTTAAGGAACTGATAGAACGCATTTGTCCTCAATGGAAGATACCTAGCCGCCATTATTTCTTCAAAAAAGGCATTTTTGCCTTGTACTTTCACATGGTGGAGAACAGGAGCCGCTCCCTGCAGTTCTCCCAGTGCAGCAAGGTGAGTGCCACCATGGACACCTGGAGGAGCTGTTATGAACAGGGACAGTACACGTCTTTCATGGTTCACTGGGTCAATGTTTTTTGCAGCAGCATAGGGAAGCACCACAGCAATGAGGCCAGATACTATAGAAGCCACCTTTGTGTCGCCTGGTTCCCTCATCAGGCTCTTATCTGCCTCCTCCATGGATATCCTCCCATACCCAACAGAAAGTGAAGTGAAGTAAAGTGAAGTGTTGCCATGCTGTGGAAAAAGTTGCAAAGGGACCTGGCCACTTCCAAGAGATTGTTCTTGCATTTCAGCCATTCTTATGTGGCAAGTAACTTCCTCCTGGACTTGCAGTGTCAGAATGGTCTGCAATTGACCAGCTTGTGGGAGGCAGAGCTAGAAATAACCGGGTCCTCAGGCATGCTGGTGGGCATGGCAAGCTGTATATTTGCTTGCTTACATACTGACAGGCTTATAGTTAGCATCAAGCAATCTGATGATTACTGGATAGCCATGTTTTTAGACACCACTATCAAAGCAAAATGGAGGAATGTTTTCCAGTTGCCAAAAGGAAGGACAAATTGCTTTATTAACAGGAAACACTGTGTATGCAGCTTCCCACAGCTTTCAGTGAGCCGAAACATGATGCCCACGTGTCTGACCAGGAGGCCAGTCTCTGCCCTCTCCCGAGCCTCCCGCGTCTCTATTACTACAAGCAGCAAGTTGCAGCTGGCAGTTCAATATGCATTACTGCCACCAAGTTCCAAATTATTATTTTTTTTACAAATGGTATATCTTACTTTCAACATCTGATATGTCATCTATGATCTATTGTGAATAAAATATGGGTCTATGAGATTTGCAGATCATTGCATTCTGTTTTTATTTACATTTATTTACATTTTAAACAGTGTTTCTCGACTTTTTGGAAATTGGGGTTGTACTGCCATCCATCTTTCTTTGATTCCTGACCAGTTTCTCAGTCCCTGTAGATGAAAAGCATCTCCACAAAATGATGCGGCCACCACCATGCATGTCTGGGGGTATGATGATCTTGGGTGTTGGGTTTGTGCCATACCAATCCATTATTACTATAGGAGTTTTGGGCATCCACCTAAGGCCCATGGCCGCCCCATCAATATTCTTGGGCTTCCCTTGAACCCCGGATGTTTTGTCCAGTGCCCCACATTTGAAAGCCATGGCGGCATACAGGAGCCGATGGCCCCCGATCCTTCTCATAAGCCATAGGTCACTAAGCCTGAAGCCTATTAGGCCTTAGAGCCATGCAGGAGGTCAAGATGGGATGACATCATCAAGACCACCTGTGCAGAATCTCAGGCAGCACGATGATGTCATCACAACTGCTTGCATCAGGATGCCAACAGGCTACTCAGGGCGCTATGGCCTGTATCACATGCAGTGGGAGTAAAGTGAGTATTTTTTATTTTTATTTTATCACTATTACTGGGGGCACTATAACTGGGGCACTGTAAGAGGACATTTTATACTGGGGCTATAAAGAGGGGCATTTTATATGCTGGGGGCTATAAAGGTAGACATTATAGCTACTGGAGGGCATTATGAATATTGGGGCATTACTGGGGGAACATATAACTAATGGGAAATATTATAACTTCTGGGGCACTACTGGGGGCACATAACTTACAAGGTGCTACATGAGACATTATATCTACTGGGGGCATTACACAGGGAAATATAACTACTCGGGGACTATAGGAGGTAGTATAACTACTGGGGGCGCTATAGGTGGCATTATTACTACTGTGGCCACTATGGTGGGGCTTTTTTTTACTACTGAGAGTACTGTTGGGGGAATTATTAGTGAGCACAATATGGAGAGCACTACTACTACTGGGGGCATAGGGGCACTGTAAGGGGCACTATTTCTAATGATTGCCCACTGGGAGAGAATTACTATTGGTGGTTCTTATTATTAAGGGGGGAACCATCTGTATGGCACTATTATTTTTGCAGTATAGTATTTGGTTACATTGGGCAGCACAGCGGGAACATTATTGGTTTACCAACAGGATAACAATATTGGGGCACGAGGAGGAGGATGGTGGAAAAGTGAGGAATCTAAGATGTCTGTGTTGCAAACTCTGCAGGGATGAGATGTAGTTAAAAGATGTCTTCATGGCGGTCTGGTTCGAATGGAGAAGATGAGGAAACATAACATCTACATCAGAGGAGAAATCATTGGATAGATATGTTGTGCTGCAATCTCTTGTTTGGTAGCGCAGAATTTAATGTCCATCTAAATATTTCTTTAGGACTGGGAGAAAGGTACATACTGTGCAGTATACTTTTTTTTTACTCGCCAAGCTTGAAGAACAGCTGAGGGCCTTTGGGCCACTTATTCTGTCCCTGTGCCACACATTGCAATTCCCAAGATGGCCAATTTCAGTCTCACCTGAACAAGGAACCTGTTTTCTTATGTTTTCTTTAAGCAATTTTTTTGGCCTCTCTTCCATAAAGTTGGCCCATTTCAGATATTGATTGCATATCACTAGAATTTGTCATCAATATCAGATAGGTGCAGGTCCCACCTCTGGGAGTCGCACCAATCCCCAAAATGGGGCCACGGAAGTGAAGGAGAGCAATTTGCACACGCGCAACACGGTCTCCATCCACTACTATGGGAGTTCCGTTCTTTTATGGGACTGCCGGAGATATGCTATTTTTGGAACACCCACAGTGGTGAACAGAGGGTGGCTGGGCAGATGGGCTGCTCTCTGTTCACTTTAGGGATCTCGTTCTGGAGAAAGCAGTGGGTCCTAGATGTGGGACCCATACCTATCTGACATTGATGGCATATCCAAGCGATATGCCATCATTGATGAGATGGCACATCCCCTTTAAGTAAAATCTACATTTTTGTTCCCTGCTGTAATGCAAATAAACTGGAAAAACATTAAGGGGGTGAATCCTTTTACTGTAGGTGATGGGAGAGCAGTGCAGACGACATACTGTACCTAGAGTGATGGTCATGCATGACAGAGAAATCAAACTTATAATCCAACTGGTGCTGTGACCACAAGTACCAGTCCTATCATGGTCAGTGCCCTGGACTCTCTGCACTGATTGCTTCTAGGGCCCTTCTCTCTGGCATTCCATCAGGAGACCACTTTAGTTGTCATTGCAGAGGAGAGGTGATGGAAAGGGTTCAGTGCAGAGATCCCAGGGCACTGAACATGAAGGGAACGCCTTCTGGGAACTTGTGGTCACAGTACCAGAGGGATTTTACCCGTGATTTCTGTGTCATGTAACCTACATGCCTGTCACACTACCTATCTGCATTGCTCTAGTCTACCCCTCTCATATATAGCAGTTTTGTGGGTCTGTGACTGAGGCAGGTCCCTGACTGAGGCCTGATCAAAGTAGACGTTTGCATTCAAGCTGGTTCCCGCCACCATATAGCGCCATTTACAGTTTTAAGGGGTCAAAACGGCTGACAAATTCCCTAACTGGAAATGCTGAAGTGCAGGTAGAGGAAATAGAAAACAACAATGGGACATTGTCAGAGTTCCACTGATGCATGAATTTTCATGATATCATATTAGATGTTACTATGCCCTCTACTGGGGTATGATTAGAATACCTCTATAGCTCCATTTGGAAATCTGATAATAAAGAATTTCAAAAGTATTGCTTGAGGTTATAAAAAAGCCTTAAATAACAAATACCTTACTGACTGACTCCAATGCTCGGCCATGCAGATTCTTGTCTTTACTGGTTCCTTCTTTCTTTCTCTGGAGTACCGTGAAGTAGAGATGGCTTTCTCTCAGTGGATCTCTCAGAGATAGTGGTTCTCTGGAGTCCAGGCCTAGTACACTGAGGAGTGAACACATGCAGCCTTCTCACACTTCCTACAGGGACAGTCAGGATTACTATTTTTATTTATTACTAACTCCGACTGATCCATACAAAGATATGCTGGTACATAAAAAGGCATTAACATATTAATGCATGTTAATACATCCATGCCCCTCTTGAACTCTTTTAGTGAACTTATCATCACCACCTCCTCAGGCAGAGAGTTCCATAGTCTCACTGCTCTTACCGTAAAGAATCCTCTTCTATGTTTGTGTACAAACCTTCTTTCATCCAGGCGCAGAGGATGTCCCCTCGTCACAGTAACAGTCCTGGGGATAAATAGATCATGGGAGAGATCTCTGTACTGACCACTGATATATTTATACATTGCTATTAGATCACCCCTCAGTTGTCTTTTTTCTAAAGTAAATAACCCTAATTTTGATAATTTTTCTGGGTACTGTAGTCCACCCATTACAGTTATTACTTTAGTTGCCCTCCTCTGAACCCTTTCCAGCTCTGCTATGTCTGCCTTGTTCACAGGAGCCCAGAACTGTACACAGTACTCCATGTGTGGTCTGACTAGTGATTTTTAAAGTGGCAGGACTGTGTTCTCATCACGGGCATCTATGCCTCTTTTGATGCAACCCATTATCTTATTGGCCTTGGCAGAAGCTGTCTGACACTGGTTTCTACAGCTTAGTTTGCTGTTCACTAAAATTCCTAGGTCCTTTTCCATGTCAGTGTTACCCAGTGTTTTACCAATTAGTATGTACTGGTGACTTGCATTATTCCTTCCTATGTGCATAATCTTACATTTGTCAGTGTTAAACGTCATCTGCCACTTCTCTGCCCAAGCCTCCAATTTATCCAGGTCCTTCTGTAGCAGTGTACTGTCCTCTTCTGTGTTAATTACTTTACACAGTTTAGTGTCATCTGCAGAAATTGATATTTTACTGTGCAAGCTTTCTACAAGATCATTAATAAATATATTGAAGAGAATAGGGCCCAATACTGACCCCTATGGTACCCCACTAGTGACAGTGACCCAATCTGAGTATGTACCGTTAATAACCACCCTCTGTTTTCTATCACTGAGCCAGTTAATTACCCACATACAGACATTTTCTCCCAGGCCAAGCATTCTCATTTTATATACTAACCTTTTATGTGGTACAGTGTCAAATGCTTTGGAGAAATCCAGATATACGACATCCATTGATTCGCCGCGGTCAAGTCTAGAACTTACCTCCTCATAGAAACTGATTAAATTGGTTTGACATGACCATTCCCTCATGAAGCCATGCTGATATGGAGTTATTTGCCTATTTTCATTGAGGAACTCCAAGATAGCATCTCTTAGAAAACCCTCAAACAGTTTACCCACGACAGATGTTAAACTTACCGGCCTATAGGTCCCGGGCTCTGTTTTTGGACCCTTTTTGAATATTGGCACCACATTTGCTATGCACCAATCCTCCGGAACACTCCCTGTCAGTATAGAGTCCTTAAATATCAGACATAAGGGTATGGCTAAGACATTACTTAATTCTCTTAGGATATGGGGGTGTACGCCATCCGGTCCTGGCGATTTGTCTATTTTAATCTTTTTAAGGCGTCGCTGTACTTCTTCCTGGGTCAGACAGGGCACTTTTAATGGGGAATTTACTTTTATATTCTGCATTTCATCTGACAGTTTATTTTCCTTAGTGAATACAGTGGAGAAAAAAATATTTAATAGTTTTGCTTTCTCCTCATCGCTCTCTGCAACTCCCCCTTCAATACTCTGTAAGGGGCCGACACCTTCAGATTGATACTTTTTAGTATTTATATAATTGAAGAACATTTTTGGGTTAGTTTTACTCTCTTTAGCAATTAATCTCTCAGTCTCTAGTTTGGCTGCTTTTATTTGTCTTTTACATTTTCTATTTTTTTCCTTTCAATGTTTCCTCGCTCCCCTCCTGTTTTAGTGATTTAAATGCTTTCTTTTTGTCATTTATTGCTTTCTTTACAGTTCTGTTTATCCACATTGGTTTTTTCTTGTTCCTTAACCTTTTATTCCCATAAGGTATGTACCTCTCACAATTAGATATTAGGATGCTTTTAAAAATATCCCATTTTGTGGCTGTATATTTATTTTTGAGGATTTTGTCCCAGTTAGTTAGGCCTATGGCCTCTCTTAGTTGGCTAAATTTTGCTTTTTTAAAGTTTGGTATTTTTGTTCCTCCCTAAAGAAAGACTCTTTTGAATGACAATTTATAGGTTATTATATTATGGTCACTATTTCCCAGGTGTCCCCCGACCTGAACATCTGTTGTTCTGTCAGGTCTATTGGTTAATACTAAGTCCAGTATGGCCGTCCCTCTATTCGGGTCCAGAACCAGTTGGGAAAGGTAATTGTCTTTGGTTATTTCCAAGAACCTGTTTCCTTTATGAGATATACAGGTTTCAGTTTCGCAGTCTATATCTGGGTAGTTGAAGTCCCCCATAATAATGACCTCATTATGATTTGCTGCCTCGTCTATTTCATTTAGAAGTAGATTTTCTATGGGCTCTGGTATATTAGGTGGTTTATAATAAAGTCCTTAGTATTTTATTATTGTTTTTGGCTCCATTTATTTCTACCCACAGAGACTCCACATCTTCATGTCCCTCACTTATATCTTCCCGGAGTGTGGGCTTTAGACAGGACTTTACATAAAGGTAAACCCCTCCCCCTCTACAGTTTTGGCGATTCCTTTTTAAACAGACTGTAACCCTGTACATTAACTGCCCAGTCATAGGTATCATCCAGCCATGTCTCAGTTATTCCCACTATGTCATAGTCCTCCTCACACATCACTACTTCCAGTTCACCAATTTTATTAGTTAGGCTTCTTGCATTAGTGTACATACACTTAAGCGGTCTATGTATATTTTTTTACCCCACTTTTTAAATTACTATTACCTGTGTAGTGAATATACGGGATTTTTGGGTTACTTTGGTTGATGTTTTGCCCAGTCTTCTCCCTACATTCTTCACTAACCCCAGCCCCCACTAACCCCCCACTGTCCCCTCCTATGACCCACTCTCTATCTACACTATCTACCCCCTTATTAGTATTACCCCCCACCCTCCCCCCAGATACTAGTTTAAACGCTCCTCCAGCCTTCTAATCATTTTTTCCCCCAGGGCAGTTGCACCCTCCCCATTAAGGTGCAGCCTGTCCCTACTGTAGAGTCTGTAGCCGACAGAGAAGTCGGCCCAGTTCTCCATGAACCCAAACCCTTCCTTCCTGCACCAGCCTCTTAGCCACTTATTTAACTCCCTAAGCTCCCGTTGTCTCTCTAGTGACTCTCGTGGCACTGGTAGTATTTCTGAAAACACTACCTTGGAGGTCCTGGACTTGAGCTTCTCTCCTAGTTCCCTAAAATAATTTCATCTCCCCCTGACTTTGTCATTGGTGCGAACGTGTACCATGACCGCCGGGTCTTCCCCAGCCCCACCCAGCAATCTGTCAATCCGAGTCGACAGTGGACCCTAAAAATACAATGGCCTCGGGATACAATATTTTCAACACACAATGGTCTTCTCTGATCCATCGTAAGTTGAAACCAGACTCAACATACAATGTCTCAGATTCAGATCCAACCAATCAAGGCCACTCTGGTTAAATAGCTGGATCAGTTACTAGTTAGCTGTTGCTGTTATATGTAAGGACGTATTTTATCTGTCTTAGTTATCTGCTTATTTTTCTTAAATCTTCATTTGCTCTTATTTTGGATGACATTTTGGGGATTTGGAACCAATTACTAAAGTTACAATGGTTTCAACATACAACGGTTGTCCTGGAACCAATTAATATTGTAACTTGAGGGACCATTGTACCCTTTTCTGGGGTACTGTAGACACTGACCCATTCATTTCAATAAGTGTGAACACATAAACATGGCTTTTCACTGTCCACCTGTCCTTTCAGGAAATATTGCAGCATGTTCTAGCTTCATCCGTTTTTCATGCACGACTGGTCCATTTAAGTCAATAGATCAGTGGAAAAAAAACAGCACAGGGACTTCATCCATGTGAGTTCCGTCTTTCCTTGATGGTGGTTAGGACGCGTTATTCAGATTTCTTATAAGGTGCGTGCAAAGCAGATGACAAACAGTTGCAATCCTGACAGAAAGAATAGAAATGCTGAACACAAACATAGACAAAACTGATTAAACTTACATGCAAAATCAACCATGTTTCACTGAACAGACACATGTTTTCGTTCTGTATCGCTTTGTGAAAGAGGCCGAAAACATATCAATGTATACTATAGTCCACCTTCTTAGGTATGATGTAACCCAGTGAACTGCATCCAATAAATTAGGTAATTTTGTTCTACTTTTGTAGACCAAAACCAACATAAGGGCTTATAGCACAAATAACAATACCCTGTGTTGCGACTATACACCACAAACCCACAAAAAATGCACATGACTAATGAATAAACAGTAAAATGGGACTGTGTTAATATATTTAAAAGTGCTGTCTCTTTTAATAACTATTACATGGCAACCAATCATCATTGGGCAGGGAAAAGCTATAAAATCAATAACAGGACTAAACAGGGCAAACCTAAATCTGCTGAACAAATAATAATGTGTGAATACCGACCATACAGTACCGGACACCGTGGCTCTGCCTTGGTCAGTATTTACACACTATTTTTTGCTCAGCGTATTTAGGTTTTCGCTCTTTAGCCCTGCTATTGCTTTTACAGTATCTCCCAGAATCCTACTCTGTATTGATGAGGGGCAAGCACCTCCAAACAGCTATCTGCGGATGGATATTTGGCTTGGCTATTTTCCATTGTCACGTTCGAAGGCTAGTTAAAAAGTCTGACTTTGGCTCAAACGGAGCCACTTCCAAAAGGTGGAGCTAGCGAGATGAGAGATACCTCTTTGCCTATTAATTACCACAGGGAAACATTGTGACTGACTGGAATTAAAGGGGTTCTCCGAGTTATATTTATTGATGACCTATCCTCAGGAGAGGTCATCAATATGAGATCAGCGGGGGTCTGACACCCAGCACCCCCGCTGATCAGCTGTTTGAAGAAGAGGCACGCGCCTCCTCTTCATTGTTTACCTGCTCGCCGTAACATCAGTAGCGGTGAGCAGGTGTAATTAGCCGTCCCTTTCATTTCAATGGGACGGATCGCTCATATAGAAGTCTATGGGAGCGAGCCCTCCCATTGAAGTGAATGGGACGGCTTGGGTGTAATTACACCTGCTCACTGCTACTGATGTGATGGCGAGCAGGTAAACAATGAAGAGGAGGCAGCGCTGGCACGGCGTGCCAGACCCCCGCAGATCTGATATTGATTACCTATCCTGAGGATAGGTCATCAATAAATATAACTCGGAGAACCCCTTTAACTATATTTATGCTATCATGTTGTGAGATGTATTATGATTAAGGTTGGGTGAATCGGGTTCAGATTCCTGTATCCAAAGCCGATTAGTTTAAAAACATTGTTAATAATATAGGCTCCGTCCTACTGTACAATGTATATCCTCCATGAAGGTCTTTCTGAAGTTTCATCAAATATTGCAAAACTTACATACTTCATCTCGCTATTTCTGTCATAAATTACCGAACTCAGCTTCGTGCCTCATATGGTCCATTCACACGACCGCATGTCATTGCAGATCCGCAAAACACGGACACTGGCCATGTGCCAGCACTATAGAAATGCCTAATCTTGTCCGTGCTGCGGTCCAGAATAGGACATGTTCTTCTGCGGCCCCATTGAAAATGAATGGGTCCGAACCCATTCCGCAAAATTGCGGAAAGGATGCGGAACCATTCATATGGATGTGTGAATGGACCCCTAGGCTATTTTCACACTAGCGTTTTTACTGGATCTGGCAGGGTTCAGCAAAAACACTTTCGTTACTGATAATACAGCCATCTGCATCTTTAACATAGCAAGGACGGATCATGAACACCATTGAAAGTCAATGGGGGACGGATCCGTTTTCTATTGTGTCAGATTGTCTCAGAGAAAACGGATCCATCCCCCATTGACTTGAATTGTGGGTCATGACGGATCCGTTTTGCTCCGCATCCCATGATGGAAAGAAAACTGCAGCATTACGTTTTGTCCTCATTGACGGATCTCAATACTGGAAAATAGAAACGTTAAGGTGAAAGTAGTCTAACAAAGCCGAGTTGAGCTTCATATTTTGATAAAGTAATTTATGCGAAAAAACCAAGACACATGTAATAGAGGAGACAAAGCAAGTCTCGCAATATTTGCAGAAAATTCGGAAAGACCTCCACGGAGGACATACATTTTACTGTAGGACGGAGCCCATATTACAGCAATCCAAACCCAATTTGATCAACCCCAATTATGATCAATTGAACATTGTGACCTATTAGTGATGGTTACTGTGATTTTGGTAATTGTGTATTTGTATCTAACAGTTTTTGATTTATAGGGTGTACTTTTACCTCAGCCATTTTGCACCTTTTTGGATTGACGGACAGTTTTGACACTTATGGTATCACCAGCATTAATACTGGTAATTGGGTGATGATTTCTAACCTGTGCCAGAGCAACCATAGGGCCCATTAGAAGGTTCCTGACATGAGACTGCTCTTGATTCCATTTTGGATAGGCAAGGTTATCAGAACAGGGACAGAGGGTAGGGTAAGAACTTTCCCTAGGTCTGTCTTCAGCCATTTGAGGAGGGGAATTATTAAGATTATATTACTACATGAATAAAGGTTCTGAAAGGTTCAAGAAAATGCTATAAAATCAATAGCAGGGCTAAAGAGGGAAAAACTAAATCTGATGAACAAATAATAATGTGTAAATACCGACCAAGGTAGAGCCAAGGTGGCCTGTCCTGCATGGTCAATAGTAACACGTTATTATGTTTCCACTGTATTTAAGTTTGCCCTCTTTAGCCCTGCTATTGATTTCATAGTATTTCCTGGCTAATTATGATTGCCATTTATCAGTTACTAAAGGAGCTCTTGGGTTGGGTATATTTTATTTAAGAAGTCCAAGTACCACCAGTCCATCTGTGTAGTTAAAAGTCCCATTTATATGTCTTTTTAAAAATATATTGTTTTATGGATCCAATTAATACAGTACTATTTTTACTGTTTATTCATTAGTCCTGGGCATTTTTTGTGGGTTTGTGGTTAAATTGTGGGCATGAATGACTTACAACAGTTTTTCACAACCTTTTTCCATAACTGCCAACTGTCCTGTATTTGCTGGGACTGTTCCTGATTTTCAGAGACAGTCCTGGCTTATCACCGCTGTCCCAGACCAAAAATGGACAGACGCTAATGCAAACCCCACCGACAAATAGGTTTTCTGGATGGATCTGGGACATTTCCAGGGGTGGGGCTTATATGCCCTGAAGTATGTTTTTGAATGCAGAAAAGTGAGACTTTATTGAGCTTCGAGGTTTGATCATTTGTATCCATACTGCACACAGCTAGCTGGCAGTGGAATGGATAGTAATCCCCTAACACCTCTCTCTGATCTCTTATATCTGCAGTTAAAGAGGTTATCCAGGAAAAGATATTTATGACTTATCCTCAGGACAGGTCATCAGTATCAGATCCGCAGGGGTGTGACACCCAGGACCCTCACCAATCAGCTGTTAGAAGATGCCTTGAGCACCGCATCCTCTTCCTAGGCCAGTGACGTCACTGTATATTGGTCACTTGGACTAGTTATAGGTTAGCCCCATTGAGCCTGCTCCAAACAATGAAAAGTAATTCATAACTAATCAATTTTCTTGACAAAGAAACAGTTTCTTTTCGACAGCTGTTTACTGAGATTGAGGCAACAAGCATACAGTTCCAGTCTCTCAGAGAGGGAGCAGCTTAGTAGTTACACACCGTACGGCGGCACAGAGCAGTCTGGCAGGCACTTCTTCTGGAGAAACGAACTCAGGCTGGTTATAGTGCCGACTGTGGCTCCATGGAGCCCGAACAGGGACTCCTTACAGCAACACAGGATTGTGACAATCAGGGGTAAGAGTAAATTACTGGTAATGGACTTCTGCCACAAATGTGGGCCAGTCAGGTGGCAAACCTAGGACCTCAGCCAAGTTGAGTCCCGATAGCTACAGTCATAAAGGTATAGTACCTCCAAGTGAATGTATTTTAGTCTTCACATATAAATTACCATACATAAAACATAACAACAGGGCTGTGACCACTGGCAGATACAGTCCAATACTGGAGTAGGTGGTAAGTAATCTGTGATACCCCATTACAAGACCCTTACTCCTCCAGGTGAAAGGCAGATTTCTAGTCTAGATAATGCAGGTATGAGATGGGGTCAGAGAGCACAGCCAATAAACACTGGGTATTCCCAGGTCCTTTCCAATGACTCCATGAATACAGGGCTGTATTTAGGGTTCATGCTGCCCTAGGCACTCTCTGTGATAACACGCCCCAACCGCCCCCCCCAACGTGACCAATTCCCCCACGCCCCCAAATAGTAGCATAGTAGCCTCTCCTCAGCCCCCCCCACACCATAGTAGCCTCCTCCCCCCCACAGTAGCATAGTAGCCTCTCCTTAGAACCCCCCACCCCATAGTAGCCTCGTTACCCCCACCCCCATAGTAGCCTCTTCTCACCCCCCCACCTCATAGTAGCCTCTCCTCGTTACCCCACCCCCCATAGTAGCCTCCTCCCACCACAGTAGCATAGTAGTCTCTCCTCAGTAGCCCCCCAACGACATAGTAGCCTTGTTACCCCACCCCCCATAGTAGCCTCCTCCTGGACTTATTACAGTGACCTATCCTCCCCCCCAACCCCCTGGATACTAAAAATGGTCCTTTGCCAAGCCAATTAACCCCCACCCAACTACCCCACCATCCCCATACACCCAACTACCCTCAGTCTGTACTCCCCCGCCCACCTGCCGCTGGTGCACCTAGATTTTCTGATGCCCAAGGCAAAACTTGAAATTGAAACCCCCCCCATGCCAAATTCTCAACCTAATCCCTTCCCGCCAGTCCTACTGTTAAAGGGGTTGTCCTCTTTTTACTACTGACGACCTATCCTCACGATAGGTCATCAATATCAGATCGGCTGGGGTCCTCCGGCACCCTGACGATCAGCTGTTTGAAGAGAGAGCAGAGCTCATATGAGAGCTGCTTTCTCTGCTCTGTTCACCTGCTCGCCATAGAATTTGCAGTGAAGAGCAGTAAACAGAGCAGAGAAAGCAGCGCTCATACAAAAAAAAAAAAAAAAAAGACAACCCCTTCAAAGACAGACTTGGAAAACATTTCATACAGCGCTACAGAGCATACAGGGTCATACAGTGCCACATATGTACCTCTTACATCCAGTGACTTCTCTTCTCTGATGTAGACGTTCTCTTTCCTCTTCTTCTGTCAGACCAGACCGCCATGGTGACTTTTTTCAGCTGTGCCTCGTCTCTGAAGAGTGCAACAAACAGACATCTTACTTTCCTACTTTTCCATCATCCTCTCACCTTCTCCACATCTCACCCTGCCCGCTCCCCATACTATACTACAGAAACAGCCCCCCTGAAAATACTGGCACCACACAGAAAAACAGTACCCCCCTTACCTTTCAGATCAGATCCCCATATCAAACCCCAGATGAGACCCCCCATCTACAGACCCCCATTAGACCTCCAAACTCCCATATCTGACCCTCATTAGACCTCCAAACTCCCATATCTGACCCTCATTAGACCTCCAAAGCCCCAATCAGACCCTCATTAGGCCTACAGACCCCCAATCAGACCTCCAGACCCTCAATCAGACCTCCTTCAGACCCCTAATTAGATCCCCAATCATACCCCCCCCCTTCTGGCCCCATATCATACTCTTGTGGCCCCCATATAGAACTCTCCTTCTGGGGCCCATGTCAGACCCCCCCCCTTCTGGCCCCATGTCAGAACCCCTTTTCTGGCCCCCATTTTAGACCTCCCTTTCTGGTCCCCATTTCTGTCCCACCATTTCAGACCCCCCCCCATTCTGTCCCACCATTTCAGACCCCCCCCATTCTGTTCCACCATTTCAGATCCCCCCATTCTGTCCCACCATTTCAGACCCCCCCCCCATTCTGTCCCAACATTTCAGATCCCCCCATTCTGTCCCACCATTTCAGACCCCCCCATCCTGTCCCACCATTTCAGAACCCCCCCCCCCATTCTGTTCCACCACTTCAGACCCCCCCATTCTGTCCCACCATTTCAGACCCCCCCATTCTGTTCCACCACTTCAGAACCCCCCCATTCTGTCCCACCATTTCAGACCCCCCCATTGTGTCCCACCATTTCAGAACCCCCCCATTCTGTCCCACCATTTCAGAACCCCCCCCATTCTGTCCTACCATTTCAGAACCCCCCCATTCTGTCCCACCATTTCAGAACCCCCCCATTCTGTCCCACCATTTCAGAACCCCCCCATTCTGTCCACCATTTCAGATCCCCCCCCCCATTCTGTCCACCATTTCAGATCCCCCCCATTCTGTCCCACCATTTCAGATCCCCCCCCCCATTCTGTCCCACCATTTCAGATCCCCCCCCCATTCTGTCCCACCATTTCAGATTCCCCTATTCTGTTGCCACTTTTCAGATTCCCCCCCATTCTGTCCCACCATTTCAGACCCCCCCATTGTGTCCCCACCATTTCAGATCCCCCCCATTCTGTTGCCACTTTTTCAGATGCCCCACTCTGTCCAGATCCCTTTTTGGCCCCCCCCCCATTCTGTCCCACCATTTCAGATCCCCCCCCATTCTGTCCCACCATTTCAGATCCCCCCCCCATTCTGTCCCACCATTTCAGATTCCCCTATTCTGTTGCCACTATTTAGATCCCCCCCGATTCTGTCCCACCATTTCAGACCCCCCATTGTGTCCCCACCATTTCAGATCCCCCCCATTCTGTTGCCACTTTTCAGATGCCCCACTCTGTCCAGATCCCTTTTTGGCCCCCACTTCAGACCTCAGATCAGACAAGAAAAAAAAACAACTTACCTCTGGTCCTGGCTGTGTCCCCGCTCTCTCCTCTTCCAGGGGCCCGCGCTGAAGTCACCTGACCTCCTGCAGCGTCAGGTCAGAGGGCGCTCTGTACATCCTGATGCTGCAGGCAGTCAGGACACAGCAGCGCCGGCAAGCAGGAGGAGGGGTAAGTACTGTACAGCGCTACCAGCGCTTCACTCCCCCTCCTCCTGCAGGCTAGTGAGCGCTTCCATTATGGAAGCGCTCGGTAGTATTCCCACAGCACACCCCCCCCCCCCCCCCCCCCCCCCCGGGGAAAAATAAAAAATAAAAAGCCAGGATGGTTTTACAATTTTTTTTTTTTTTACAATATCATTATAGATTAACCCGGCGGGGTGCCGCCCCCCGCAACCCGCCGCCCTAGGCACCGTGCCCCCGATGCCTAGTTGGTAATACGGCCCTGCATGAATATCCCAGAAGTTCTGGACTCCTCTGGGTCTTTTGGTGTCTCGTTTTGCATCCAGACTCCAAAATGCTAATACCGACCACCATGATGATGTCAATGCACTGACCTGTATAACTATTTAGGAGACAATTTGCAAAAGACCTTCTACAGTGAGTGATGGCTGCAGGATAGAGAGCTGAGGGTGTCTGTTATAACCTGATCGACACAGAAATCCTGTGTTAGTCCCACAGAACTCTAGGAGACAACTGGATTGATAGATAGATAGATAGATAGATAGATAGATAGATAGATAGATAGATAGATAGATAGATATTGTCAGTCTCTCAGATGAAACACTGCCTGACAAGAAATGCATCATTGATGGTTTGATAGAGATTATTCAGATCTTTAGTCTTGAAGTAGCAGTAACTGTGGAGCTCATGGTAGTTTTCCAGTTGTGTACTTGTATATTAAGCATGTTTACTAAAAAAGTTGACATGGCAAATTCCCTAAAACAAGGGATATTCAGGGCTCCTTTAAAAGAACTCTACAGCGGTCCTGTAGGTACATTTCAATAAACGTATTATTAAGGCTCACTGGCAGCTGTATCCCTGTATCAGCTACCCCAGAATGAGATCATGTTCAATGCTGACCATACAGGGATCACTGGGAGGATCATACGCCTCTGAGACCACCTCAGACAACCCCCACCACCTAACCTCCCCAGCACATCCTTTCCCCCTGCACTTCTACCTTATAATGTGGTTGTACCAATAAGTGCCTCATCACATTTCTTCAGGATTACGCCCTGTGCCTTCCTACAGAACACAGCGCCTTACACTACTGGAAAATGGTGAAGACACAGGGCCTGCTTTGTCTGCTGATTGGTCTTGCATTGCGAGCAGCATTTGCAGAAGGTAAGAAAGTTGTACCCTGCAACTACTGTTGTATATAGATGAGTACATGGAGGTATATATGTAAAGTTTTACTGTAAATACTCTGGTATATAGATGTGTACATAGAGTTATATACAGTATATCACTATATATATATATATATATATATATATATATATATATATATGTACATGGAGGTATATATATAAAGTTATACTGTAACTATTCTATGTAGGTAATTACAGTAATATTGAAAGAATTTTTTTTCCCCGTAACTTTAGTGACTATGTTGGAGACTTGCACAAATGGCTCTTATTTCTTATACAGTTGCCATCTAAATCCCTCCTTCTCCAAGCAGGATGATTCAGTTCCCTAGAGCAAACCATGAACTGCTTTGTGTGGTCTGTAGTAGTTGTGCACAACCCTAGGCTATCGTACTGTTAGTTTAACAGTTGATGCAAATAGTAAAATGACATTATGGAATTGCTATTTATATCATTCTCTAATACATTACCCCTGAACTGTAGAGACATCAGACTAGGGAACTATCGGCATGTACAGTGTGGATGAGGAGAAATTATATACTTCTATATTATGTAGAGACATGCATAGAAAAGCCGGGGGTTGGTCAGGCAAACGCAATCATCAAATGCCATCCATTATGCTACTGGATTTTACCACTCAGGCCAAAAGTTGCAGGGGTAAGGGCCAGTTCACACTGAGTTTTTTTTTACCGCTGATTTTGGAGCATTTCTGCCTCAAAATCTGCTAAAAAAACACCTTAAAACACTCTCCCATTTATTAAAAAAAAAACACATGACAAACACGTAAAAAAAAATCCACAAGAAAACAGAAACAGTTCACAAAATCTTGTGAACTGGCTCTTAGCCTCCCTTTCCACGGCCATTCTGCAAATTCCTGTCCCCCTATGCAGGTTCTGGAACACAATGACAAACAGCTTGGAGCCACCTTGGCTGGGTGCCCTTTTTTTCAGAGCCCTATACAGTGGCAGTCTCCAAATGGGTTGACTCCATGGTATGTACACACATAGGATTATGAACTCACATTGTCACTGATATATCACATAAAATATAGGTATATACATGCGCAAACATTACCATACACACACACATATATATGCATTTCATGTCCCTCAGTCCCTGTGTGCTTGCTGAACACAAATTTTAGGTTGAAGGGAGGGAAAGCGCAGCTGAAAGCGCTATTATGCTGCAGCGGAGAACAGTTAACTCAGGAATGCCGGGAATGGTTGGATAAACATACGTTATACCTGCTGAATAATTCCCATTCATGTCTCTGTGTATATAATGTGCTCTGTTCGTTTTTATAAGCACAATTTGAAAGAGTGAAATAAAGTGTAATTCAGTGTGAGATATTCATCTGACAACAGGCAGCCTCTTGTAACTGCTAGGGTTACTTTTCATTAAGATACCTTGTCGCCAAAGCAATTATAGGGGTTGTCTTATCCCTTAACACGGCAAATCGATGACATACAAGGAGGTCCCTGCTTGGGTTTCCTTTCTTCAAGTCAAAGCGGTGACAACGAGAGTCTCTTGCTCTGGAAGACCCAACCCATTGAAGTATTAGATGGTGTGTAGCTTTGCTTGGTCCCTGTTGCAGATGAATTAGTGAGAAAAACCTTTTGCTCAAGCAAATGGGTTTTATAAACCAGTCACCCAGTCAAAAGTTTGCATAATGGCTGTGGTTTTTTGTGTTTGGTCTTCCCTAATGTTCTTTCAGCCATATTACTCTTACTACACTTGTGGCCGCTGCAGGAAAAAAAACGTATGGTCAAACAAAGCTTCCAAATGAATGTCGGCAAGTAGAGAACTTCAGAAAATATATTTGAACATTTCAGAACTTTTCATTATACAGTGAAAAAATATACATTTGCTGAAACTTGTAGACCCTTCAGGGTTTCTCACAAACAGACTGAGAAATGGAGTAGATTTCAGGAATAGGAGGCATTGTGCTTCAGCAAAAGCTTGTCCTCACTGCTCCAGGGACCAAGCAAAACTAAGCACTATTCCTTAACTTAGCCCCACCCTTTCCAACGTTAAAGTGGTTGTCTCATAATGAAGACCAGCCCAACATCAGAAAGCCCCTTAGCTCTTATGGCTAATGGCTGCCACTGTAGAAATGTAGTATTAAAGGGTTTCTGTCACCAAGTTTGACCATATTAAACCAGATGACATTTGCAATGCGCAAATGTCACCTGATGTCTAATATGGTCTTCTTTTTAAGATATGTGTCCCCGTTTTCTTAAAAAAAATACTTTTATAATATGCAAATTACCTTCACTAGGTGCAAGGGGCGGTAACCCTGCACCTAGTAGCGCCGTTTTCCCCACCTTCTATATTACGTCATCAGCGTAGATTGACAGGGCCAGGCAGCTCGCTCTATCTGCTGCTGGCCCTGTCAGCACTGCAAATCCCGCGCCTGTGCCGTGGGTCCGTCATTCGGCGCAGGCGCAGTGAGTGCAGCTGGCTGCCGGGCTCCTGGCTTCCTCACTGCGCCTGCGCCGATGACGTCACACTACACCCGGAAGAGAAGGCGGCGCAGGCGAAGTGAGGAAGCCGGGAGCCCGGCAGCCACGGCGACCCACGGCGCAGGCGCAGGATTTGCAGCGCTGACAGGGCAAGCAGCAGATAGAATGAGCTGCCTGGCCCTGTCAATCATCGGCGATGACGCATTCATGAAGGTGGGGAAAACGGCGCCACTAGGTGCAGGGTTACCGCACCTTGCACCTAGTGAAGGTAATTTGCATATTACAAAAGTAGTTTTTTTAAGAAAACGGGGACACATATCTTAGAAGAAGAAGACCATATTAGACATCAGGTGACATTTGCGCATTGCAAATGTCATCTGGTTTAATATGGTCAAACTTGGTGACAGAAACTCTTTAAATTCTGGCCATTCCATGTAACACATAAATGAACCAAGCTGCTAAAACCATCTTCTCAGCCATTTCCTAGTAATATCTGTTTCAGTGGAAACTGGGTGATAACTAATTTTGCATCCTTCTTTCACAACTTAAAGGAATATGCGGAGACTTGGACCCTCACCAATCTGATATTGATAACTTACGGTAACCTGAGGTAGCCCATCAATATTCAGAACCCAGGAAAACCATGTTAGATATAATGATAAAGAAGATGTAGAAATGTCACCGTGTAATGCCTCGTTCACACATCAGTGTTTTTGTCAGTGATTTCCATCAGTGATTGTGAGCCAAAACCAGGATGGACGCCTCCACAGATATAAGAGAAAGTTCTGCACTGTTCTGTGTTTAGTACCACAAGTGGTTTGGCTCAAAATCACTGATGGAAATCACTGACCAAAACCCTGATGTGTGAATGAGGCATAACTAGTGAAATGCACTCTTCAGGACTCCAGGTTGCAATGATAGAAGGAGCATTAATGGTGTGGTGGTCCTATTGGTTGTTGACCAATTGACAGGACAGGACTTATGCTTGGTGGTGGTTTAGTTTTTGGTTTTAAATTTTGAGAATAAAATGGTTGCATTTCTCTTAAATGAGTTGTCTGCTTTTTACAGTCTCATTTTATTATACGAGTACCTGCAAAATAACCACAGACTAATTCTGAGCAATAAACTATTATTTGTCTGGGAACCTGCCAGCAAGTATTTTATTCCTCTAGAGCGCCACCGCAGGCGAATTAAAGCAAGGCATTTTACCAATTTAAATCAATACATTGTCCGTGTAATACTTAGACAGACCAGGTCCTGCAAAGAGAGACAGAAAGAGATGCTCTTTGTAGCTGCTCACCACTGCTGGCTAATAGATGAGGGTACTAAATGGGGAACCCCCCCTCTATTTAAACATGTATCTGCAAAAAGGTACTTTCAAATGGGTTTTGTAAACCAGACAAAAGTTTGCATAATGGTTGTGCTTCTTGTATAATCATAACTGTGTTCCCTAATGTTATATATTCCCTAATGTCCATAACAACTAGATGCATTTCACTCAGAAGCAGGGGCATATCTCTTCTGCCAGCACTGTACTGCTATGACATCCTTTCCCTTACTTCCCACTATTTCGCTTTTCAGCTCCAGAGCTCACAGAACAGATAAGGAGGGATAAATCACACTAAGATTAGTTGCACACTAGCGTCAGAGATCTGGCAGGCTGTTCCAGCAAGGACACGCAGCAGCTTTCTTCCAGTCGATTCTCTGCATATTTGCAGGAGTGTGGCCGAGTCTCTGCCAATCCCCATTATAGCGAATGGGGCCGTATGGAGTCTTACAAACCTCCACCAATGCCAGAGTGTGCAGAGATCCGGCAGGCTGTTCCCTGCTGGAACAGCCTGCCTAATCTTTGATGCTAGACTGTAACTAGCCTTACAGACACACAGGAGGCTCCTATAATCTTCAGAAGTAGTGTAGAAGCAGTTCTTTTATCAGGCTCAGCTAGCTCTGACATGCCCCCACTTCCTCTTAGCCATCTTCTGAGTCTCTGCTACCAGGGACAGCTCTTGCCTGACAACAGGCAGCGGACTGCAAATTAGGTGGAAGTGAGACCCCTAGCGGCCATAACTTTACAGCTTTTTTCAGATGGATGCTGGCAGATCTTTTTTAAATTAAGTGATTTAGAAATTTGGTTATGTTTACATAGCTTTTTCATTCCCATTGTCTATTATAAGGGCAGAGTGACAAAAATAGTGTATCTGCTGTTTCCGTGTCACTTACCCCATTGACTATAATGGGGTAGAACATTTTACTGGACAAAATAACACAACATGCTGGGCTATTTTGTCTGCCATTTTTAATAGAATACATAGCATTACTGATATTACACAATACAGCAATCCTATGCTCTAAAGGGGAACTCTGCATTCCCAAGAACATTTTCCAGTTTAGGGACTGGTGATATGGTGGACACCACCTTTTCTCTGTGGCAGTCATAAATGCTTCCAACTGAACACACAAGACAAGGCCTGAAGTGTTGAGCGGCGGAGCTGAGAACACTGATATGTACTGTATCTCTCTTCCAGCCACTTAGTGCTTATTTTCCACGCTGAAATGATAGAATGTAGTCCTTGTCTTTGCATTCATGATACATAACGATGTATGAATACATGTTCCTGCAAATTCGAGCAGGTCAGGAGTTTCGTTGGTAGGTTTGTTTTTTTTTCTTATTATTGGAACATTTTGTCACATACATAATCAATGGAAAAAGTTACAGAGGAATGGCGTGTACAGAACAGAGGGGACACCAAGATCCAACTGGCTTGATAAGAAAACTCCTTTAAATTACGGCCACACTATTTTTTTTTTCTTGGCATATTTTGGATGTACTACTACTCCTATCCTGCACTTTCGTAAAGAGAGACATTTATTTATATCAGCTGGCCTGGTTATTAATTACACCATTTGTTGGCCACTGCATCTGCTCTCACCTTGCCCCCAGACCAACACCTAACATCAATGGCACCCAAGATCCCACCAGACAGGAGCTCCAATACCAAGGTGCACCCCGAGGATCACCAGAGAGAGAGCCTTCCACTGTGAACTGCTAGTACAATTACCATCCTCAGCGCCACAACTACCACTCATATCCTCCTTGTCTCCCCACTAGGTCGCTGCATCACATAAATGCAGATCGTATCTCCCCAGACGAGCCCAATTATTGGGAACATTTTTTTTTTTCCCAATAATTGCCTACTTTGTCGGTCAGTGTACAGGGGTCTTAAAGGCTGTATACACCTTCAGAGGCAATTTTTATGATTGCATTTTACTACTTTTTAGCTAAAAATCATATTTCCAGTTGGCTTTTATTAAAAATATTGAGCCGTTCTGTCACAAAGGATTAACTGTTTTTCTAACTGTGTGACTGGTACTTTCACTTTCACTTTGTGCTATAGACATCCATTGTATTTTTGTATTTTTTGCCCCTGCTTCAAAAATATGCATGTCTCAATGCATGTTCCGTTTTTCAATGTATATACAATGCATTCTTTTGTAATGGTTTTATTTTTACAAAGAGATCTACAGAGAGAGGAAGGACATCAGTAGGAGGTACATACTTACCAGTTTAAAAATGCATGGCTTTCAAAAAATGCCACAAAAAACATATGAAGTAAAACTTGTGTAAAAAAAAATCCCAAAATGCCATAACTTGTCATATGAAAAAAATGCATGGGGTTTTTCAGATGTTTCTTTGCACTGAAAATTAGCCACATTTTTTAGTGAAGTTGTCCTTATGGAGATGTTTGTACATCTATGAACAAATGAACTCAAATTAAACGGAAAAGGTACAGTAAATTAGATAAAAGGTGGTGGAAGCCTGAGACGTCAGCTAGGACGGCAGCTTTGTACAAAAATATTTGCACAGTAGCCATGGAACAGGACAATACTTCTACTATTCAGAGCTAAATACGCTGTAGCTGAATAATTTCCTGGGGTCACTTTTATTACATCAAATATTTAAACCCTGTTATAATAACCATATGAATAAATTGGTTTGTGAAAAGTGGATACCAATTTTTTATTGCATAATTTATTTTTAATCTGTTTAACCCCATAGTGACCAACCTATTTTGGGCCTTAGTGACCAAGCATTTTTTGTTTCATTGTCGCATTCTAAGAGCCATAACTTTTTTATTTTTCCATTAATGTAGCCATATGAGGGCTTGTTTTTTTGCGGGACAAGTTGTAGTTTTTAATGGCCCCATTTTGGAGTTACACATAACTCACTAATTAAAGGGGTTGGCTGAGTGTTTAATATTGATGACCTGTCCTGTCCTTAAAATAACCAGTATCTGAGTGGTGGGCATCTGACTCCCAGCACCCCCATCAATCAGCTGTTCGAAGAGGCCACAGAGCTCTGGTGATCTGCATTCCTAGCATCACAGCCTGCCATCGGCTGCTATCCCCCTACACCGGATGCGGTGGTGCGGGGACCAGGAGCAGCACAAGGAGCAGAGTAAGTTAGGGGCCAGGCACATGGGAAGGGGGGGGGAGCAGTTTATGGTATTGGATAACCCCTTTAAGCTGGCCATAGATAGGATGTCATGTTTAGATTGTGAATGATAACAGAGGGAACACTACTGAAGAAAAAAAAAATCTATTTCAACAGAATTAAATGTCTATCCACATCTTTATCTATATACCAGCTTTGGTCTCTATTCACACTAGCTTCATGAATTCTGTTTATAACAGAACTTATAAAGCTTTGGTAGATCCGTTTTCCATTGTATCCAAACTGATGCTGATTGGGGTTCAGCATCAGTTAACTCTCAATATAAGTGTGAACAGACCCATAGCAAGAAGTAGGGGAGACATGGAGGGAGTGTGACTGCAGGATCAATGTTTGTTTGTAGTCTGTTACCATGGAAATATGTAGGTTTCTACAGAAGAGACAATTTGTGTATCGCCAGATTGTTTCAGAAAAGCCTGTAGAAAGATAAAGGTGAATTTTTAATCTGTTGATCTGTCAAACACTATTTAATTCCATGTACGGTAATTTATTTTTGTCACAATAATTGAAAATGTGGGGGGGGGGGCAGGGTCAGGTGTACAGAGAAAAGAGAATAACCGACCTTCATCAGATGTATAAATCACTTTTCATTTGACGCTTCCATATAAACAGTATGGACATTTGTGCTCCAACCCCGGTTGCTGACCATACACAGTCAAAGGAAAACTTGTTTGCTGAGACTGAGGTTTCTTGTAACTAAGAATGTTTTTTTCCATCCTTCCCTGGCATACAGGGTGAGCCGCATACAAAAATGATATGTTCTCATTGATATAATAGTGTCTGACTTCACCAGGGAGTACACAGACAGACTTAGCATTCTGATGCTTTATATAGATGGTGGTGGTAGAGAAATTTGCTGATAATTATATAAAAGGACTGTTATTAGTTTGAGATGGCAACACAAGTACTAATTTTGCAGCATTGCTTACTGGGTATAAAAATAACAAGTACATACATTTTCATTTTTAAAAAAGTTAGGATTTCATACTGACCAAAGAAGCAGCCCCTGTGAACTATGAATAGGAGGGTGCAGGTGACCCCTCATGGGCAGGGCAGACCTGCAAAAGGGGGAGGGTGTGGTTCTATACTTCAGGACAAGGAGGGAGATCCTATTATCCCTATGAGGCTTTCTTCCCTACCCTTTTATTGGATCAGTTGCACTGATAATATTACCAGAAATCTTAATGGGATTGTCCTATTGAGAGAACCCTTGTCCATTTACCATAAATAGGGTAAATGAAAGTAATAGAAGAGGGCAGAAGTGTAACACGAAGCTCCTGGGTCACAAGTCAAAATCTGTGCAATTTGTGCAATAGCATCTGTTCTGTTTAGGGCAGGTCAGAGAATCTGCCTAAAAGACTCATGATTCTTGTCACTCTTAATACAGACCCACTATTTCAAGGTGCCCTAGGCAACAGCCTTGGATGCCTAGTTGAGGCAGCTCCAAAAATAAAGCTGATGATACATACGTCTCACAGTTAAGGCCTCATTCGCACAACCATATGGCCACAGTGCCCGTGTTGTGGACTACAAAGAACAGGTCTGCAAAACACAGGCACCAGCCATGTGAACTCTGCATCGTGGGTGTGGACTCTGCATCGTGGGTGCGGAAGCCCATGGAAACACACGGAAGGCCTTCCGTGCCATGCTGCAGCACCGCAAAATATAGAACATGTCCTGTCTTTTTCCGTATGTTGTGGATTGCGGACTTGTTCAAGTCAATGGTTCACATGGCTGGGGACCATGTTGTGCAGACTCGCTGTTTGTGGTCTGCAACATGAGCATTGCGGCCATATGGTCATGTGAATGGGGCCTAACTCTGCTGATCCCCCATGCACGTGCCTGCTCAGCTGAGTGGCTCAGCCATGGCTTATTCCCCCAAGAACAAAAGAAACAGGCTTACTGAAGTTCAAATCTTCTCTACCCAGGTATCTGCCTCTGGAGGAGAGCTTGGGGTCCAAATATACATTAGATTCTGCCAAAACAGGCAGGTTAGAACAGCATACATCTAATGGCCAGCTTTCTAAGTTAGCCTGAGACCAAAAAGTACTAAAATGAGACATATTGGCTGTTTACTGTATCTTTCACCTATTTTTGTCTGTCTTTCTAGTTGTAACTTTACTGGATAATGAAGCAGAAACAGTGGACGTGACAGAGAAAACCTTCACAGACTCAACAGAAACGCAAACTCAAGTTAGTGTGGAATACATAAGTAGATGAAATCTGGTACAGGTCTTCCTCTATCTGTGCTGTCATTTACATTTCTGTACAGACTTTATATATTCTTAAAGAGGATTCCAGAATTTCTTTAAGTTTACTTTCACACCTGCGTTTAACTTTTCCGGTATTGAGATCCGTCATAGGATCTTAATAACGGAGAAAAACGCTTCAGTTTTGGCCCCATTTATTGTCAATGGGGACAAAACTGAACAGAAGGAATGTACCAAAATGCATTCCGTTCTGTTTGGTTGCGTTCCCATAACGGACAAAAAACCACTGCAATCTGCGGTTTTCTGTCCAGCATCAGATGCGGAGCAAAACAGATCTGGCATGACACACAATGCAAGTCAACGGTGCTGGGTCCGTTCTCTTGGACACAATAGAAAATGAATCCGACAACCATTGACTTACAATGGATGCAGCCGGTTGTATTATCAATAACGGAAATGTTTTTCCTGATCCCTGCCGAATCAGGTACATATGCAAGTGTGAAAGTAGCCGAAATCAGGTGTTTTTAACAAATTGTAAAAACTGCTGATGGTTTATAATACAGTATGACTACGGTGAAAAATCTGGTCTTGAGATGTTGTCCCTGCAGCTGTAAAGATATGCTTTCTTTGCTGACACTTGCAGGTCCATATAACAGGCTCTATGGTCAAGAAAGGGCGATTAATAAAACTGAAAGAAAGGCCATCTTTGTTGCCCACAACAACCAATCACAGCACAGTTTTAATTTCATATTCTGCACTTGAAAAATGAAAGCTCTGCTGTGATTGGTCAGGCAACAAAGAGTTTTTCTTTTAGACATTTTTCACAAATGTTCCCTAATCAGTGTGTGTCAATGTATGCCAAGTACACTATTATACATTAAAGATGCGGTCACACAATTTTTAGGTGTGGCTTTTCACAGATTTTGGTGTGGTTGTTTTTTTTTGCAGCATTTTTTGACAATTTTTTATGCAAAAAAGGCAGACTCCAAATTATGCATGAACTTCTTGCAAAAATATTAAACCCAGGACTAGAGATGAGCTGCGGCGAATATTCGCCGAATTTTTAAAAAGATAGCTTCTGATAACAATTTATTTGGTCCAAGTTAAAAAATGTTCGTTATTCTCGTCGTGTTCTGCGAACATTCCCACACAAATAACGAGTATACAGTCTAAGCGTTGTTAAAAGTACGTTACTTATTTGAATATGTACGCGTTAGGGTACAAATTATCAGATGCGTAGCATTAGTGTACAAATTATCAGATGCATATGTAGCATTAGCGTACAAAGATTTAAGAACATTTAAGAAGATTCGTATGAAGCGAATCTGAAAAGATTCTGATTGACTTCGATGTAGGAAATAACAAAGGTTCGTAACGAATATAAGAAGCAGCGAATAGATTCATTCATCTCTACCCAGGACAAACAGGCAAGATCATTTTTCACTCTGGAAGTGTGTTTTTTTGGGTCAGTAGTCTTTTTCAGATTGCAGCATGCTCTGGGTCTGGTGTTTGTCCGTCATTGCCTGCTGTATTCTTCCATAGACCTCCATTTTTTCTTTTGCAGCTTCAGGAAAAATGCATGTGTAATTAGCATTGAAAATTTTTTTTATTGAGATTTTGCATGGCAACTTTTTACCAATATTTTTTCTCAGACAGCTGTATGAAGGAAGTGACATTACAGGGGTACATATTTTTCTCTCTAGGTATGCAAAAAACGCTATTAAAAAATACCAGGTGGTAAAATGCACTACATGGGCATTAACACCTCATAAATGCTACAAAAACTGATGATTAAGTCAAGTGTTATTTTAGTCCTATTTTGGCCTGTGTGGCCTGTGCCCTAAAGGGTTTTCTGGTCTATCCTTTTGATAGGCTATTAGTGACGATCAGTCAGTGTATCAGTGGGGGTTCACTGATCAAATACTGAAGGCCCATCCTTCAATGTTTATCCGTGCACAGCCCCAAAAATACAAGCATGGCAACGCAGGCCTTTTAAGTAATCAGGTTGAGCTGAAGTACCCGGCACACCCTTTATGCTGATCCAGGATGGTCCCAGGGGTCAGACCCCCACTTATTGTATTCTGATTGCCTAACCTAAGGGTAGGCCATCAATAGGGCAGCCACTTGCTTAACCCCAAAAAGGAGGACATCCTAGGCCACACACCCTCTCCCAGTAACTTTGCCTGGCAAGAGAAAAAAAAGAGGGGGAGACCTTAAGGTGACCTGTGCAAAGACTGTGTTTCTCTCATCCTCAGTCAGTCACAAAATGACATGGCGGCCGGCTCTAGTGACTGACTGGGGAAAGAGAGAAGCCTCAGTTAGTCAGTTTGTAGCTGAAGGGCTCTCAGACAGTTCAATGCTACTATCTGATCATGGAGCCTCAGAAATGGAAGACACCCAAGCATCCGTCCAGGCCCAGCGTCGGGCGGATTACAGTGAGCCAGGAAACCAGAATGTCTGGCCACCCTAGCCATCAATTGAAATTCCTGGACAACCCCTTTAAGTCAAATACTTCTTTCTAATTCTGGGTGAAATCTTATTCTGCTATTCTTATGAATCTTCTCTTATAGACTCTTGAGACAGAACTTAATGTGACAAGTCCGTATGAAACCAGCACAGCAATAACCTTTACAACAGAAGCAGACACACAGAGCCTGGACAATACAACATATACAGTAGTTATAGAAGACCCTGAAGGTATGACAACTATTTTTTTACATTAAAAAGTCACTTTTCCGATATATCACTCCGAGTTTCATTCACAATTCTGCTGGTTGCTAGTGGAACCAGTCAACACTGTGAAGTGTGGGCATGCTGTGGATTTTTTGCCACTGGCAGAAGATCTGAAGCACTGACAGAACTGACCAGGGGTCTGGATTACTGCTGCTGATTTCACGCTTTGTAATGCATAAGGGGAATTCCACAGAAAAAAATTGGGGGAAAAATCCATGTAACATATGTGGCCAACATGTGCAAAACTTACAGCTGAAATCCAATGTTCTGTCCAGATTATTGTACAAGGCCTGGTGACATTTTTATTGTAACTGTGCATGACATTGAGCTAAGCATGCATGTGTATGGAGGGACTGGGATAGCTCCTACCCTTGCCCTGGAGGATCTGGGCCACCTATGGACAGACTATTGATGTCAGTGAACACCTTATAATTTTTTGTGAACGCAAGAGTGGGTCCCCTCATAAGGCCCTCATTGTCAGGGATGCTGGAGTTTGTATTTTCTGCATATTATGTGGCAAGGCCTGATGATTTTGTGTTAAATTTTGCAGGTGGCCTGAGTATGGGCACATTGGTTGGAATAGTAGCTGGCATTGTGTCCATCATTGGAATAAGCGCCATGATCATCATCGTAATTATTCGAAAAATGGGAAGATACTCGTAAGTTGAATAAACCGAACAAACTAAAGCCCTATAATAACCCATTGGGTCCATTCACACGTCTGTATGAATGGTTCCGCATCCGTTCCTTAATTTTGTGGAACGGGTGCAGACCCATTCATTTTCAATGGGGCCGCAAAAGATGGAGACAGTGTGCTGTCCGCATCCACACTTCCGTTCCGCAACCCTGCAAAAAAATAGAACATGTCCTATTCTCTACTGCAACTAACCAAAACTGTTGGTCTAGGTCAGAGGTGGTCTTCTCAATGAGGTAGCCTTTTTGGAGAAGTTTCAAATTGGGCCTTGGCTCGAGATGGGTCAATGTTCTCTAACATCTTGATGCAAAATTCTGACGTATGGTGAGCCAATCAATAGGCTTGGTATAAAGTCTGACTAGCACTAGCGGCATGGGGGCATCTTCCTTTGTCATATATGGGCTGAGCGTACCTTCTCAAGATGGTAGAGTTCCCCTGCTTGCTATGTCTCTTACACTCCCTACCGATATATTTATGCCCCAGAGATTAATTGTCTGTATTATAAATTTATTTGGTATGGTCGCTGCCCCAGAATACCTTATATTATCCTACAACAACCTAGACTGAATGGGGGGTTACATTTTCCCAGTATCAGGGCTTATTATATTGCAGTTTTGATGACAGTAGCGATGAATCTGATATATCTTAATTCCATGTTTTCAAATAGACGTCAGGAACAGGCTTTCATCCCTAGATTAGCCCTGGCTAATTTACTTCATACCCCATATAGTGAGATTCCACATCGTGCAATAGATAATATTCTTTTAATGTCGACTTAGCGGGCTTGGCAAAAAATTAGGCTTCTCAAAAACCTGCACCCCCATAGTTCGCTACATAAGGCCCTTCTGGCAAACCCGCATTTCCAGGCAGGTTCACCCCACAGGGATTTTTATGATTGGCACAGGAGAGGAATAACTCTGGTTGGTCATCTGGTGAATTACACTACATACAAGATCTTGTCACTTGAAGATCTTAAATCCAAATACCCCAATATTCTTTTTAATTTCTTCTCCTATCTCCAAGCCAGCAGTTATCTCCAGAAACTGCAGTCTAATATAGCCCCCCGGTAATTCAGTCCAGCTTTACCTCCCTTAAGCATGCCCCTACTCTAAGGGGACATACCACTAGCTAAATTCTTGCACACTCCTCTGGACTATAGACAGGGCGAGTGGCCAATAGCCAAATGGCTCAAATATATGCACCAATTAACAATGTCCACCCTATACCAGGCTTTGGAATTTAATCTCTGCAATTTGCCATCCAGCCACTACAAATGAGCTTACAGATATACCACCGTCCATGTCTCTAATTCAGGGTTATCTTATGGGCGCCTTTGAGTGTGATAACTGCTTCCGGTGTAAAGAGACGGGCAGACATTTTCCACTGCTTGTGGCTACGCCCAGTGATAAAATCTTTCTGGTGCAAAGTCCACACATTTACTACCACCCATCTGACATCTGCAACACCTCTAGATCCTATATGGGCCATATTTGGATACATTGATTACAAGATGTACCCGTGGTACCCGGAAAATATTATGTCTGATAACAGCTGCAGGAATTAAGACCATCCTCCATACCTGGATCGACCCCACACCCCCACCGTTTAAGCTATTTCTCAAGAAAGTTTCCTTCTTAATGAAGATGGTCTGGATGGAGGCATCTTCCAGGAAGGAGACCCATGTGAGGTAGTTATTTACATGCTGGGAACGTTTTATAGATAAGTTGCTCCAGATCAAAAAGTCTATCCAGGATTGTTTTCAGCTCACCCCCTGGTATCAGACATGTGTTTTATTAGGCGATCCGCCAATTTGAGGGACATGAGTCCACTTGTTGACTCACTGGGGATCCTCGCGTGCCTCGTGCCTGACTAGATTTGAACTGTACCAAATGTGGAGGAGAGGTTATTACGTTGGCCTTCTGCTGTGTTCTGCCCACCCTGCAGTTTGCAGGGTGCAAAGTTATGGTTTATAAGTTGCGTTACTAACCCCCTGCACCCCCTTTTTTTCTCCCATCTTTTTATTCCCTAGATGTTCCCAATACTCCTTGCCCTTTCTCCTCGCCTTTTCCTCTTTTTTTTTTTTCCCCTTTCCCCCTCACTACCCTTTCCCCTTCTTCTGGCAAAACCGACTAGTGTCGGATGGTTGACGTAGTAACATCAATATTTCACTCTGATTTGGGACTTTTATTGATGACATCTTATTGAACGAAATACTGTACAGCAACACCTATCACACTGCACTGTATGTACCCTTTTATTATGTCAACCTAGAATAAAAACATTTGAAGCAAACTCTGTCTTGCCAGTCTAAAGATGGACCAAATTTGTCATTCAGTATCACCCACTGTGATAAACCAGGCACATTTTTAGACTGTCTAGGCTAAATTTATACTATCTAAAAATTAGACAGGATTAGTAAAAATGCTGATTAGTATCTGATGTAATCCTTGACATAGTTATATCTAGGGTGCCATCTTCTGTTGGTTTTGAGTATTACAAGTGATTGTGTCTTTGTTGTACACATGACTATATAAATTTGAGATTTGCACCCAGATATGACTACAATGCATTTTAATGAGAGGTGGAGGTGCATCATGCCATATCTTTTGGTAACTTGAAGCTTCTAAGCTCCAATTAAAAATCTGTAACAGGGCAACCCACCGTCCCGATGTGATTTATAACTGGTGTTTTCTTATGTGGTAAATAGGCCCTTGGACCGCTTTAGGCACCAGGGCAAATATGTGATTTCACCCCAGACAGACTCCTCACATGGGTGCTTTATCTTTTCCATATCCTTCACCATAATGTCTGGAAATATTTTTCTTTGGGCTAGTGTCCATACCAATGGTAGAGTTGGAGTCATCCTATATCAAGATGTCCCTTTTGTTTTAGCAGGCCCTGAGGAGAACACAGGAATCGGGAAGGGATCATTTATTCTGTAATGGAACGCAAAATCTTTTGACTGTGAATTATAGGCATGAAACTCAAACCCTGAGCGTCACACTGACAACAGAAGAAGACACCATTGGAGATGGTGAAGATTTCACTCATTCATTTACAATGCTATATCTATTCCACATTGAAAAAAAAGACAAATGCAAAGTGGGACGTTAATCCATATACTTTCTCATGAAATGCTTTCTTATTATTTATATAGGTAGTCATTATCCGCTTATGAATTTCACCATTGTTTGCAAGGTGGGTTCAAATGGGACTTGTGTGTAATTATACTGGATACGGCTCATAGTACACAGGTTACATGTGTGTAACTCCCAAAATTTTATTCCCCATCCGCTGAACTATTTCAAGCCCCACCCTCAGAGGAACGGCCACAAAGGACCCACAAATGCCTCTTTTAGGGCACATTTGGGTAAGACCCACCCTATACATATGTTACAGGCAATGTATGGAATCAAGCATTGGATAAAATGCCCAAAGTACTCAGGCAAAGTATGAAATGCTTAAAATTTCACACATTTCCTAGACATTCTTTGTAAACTGGCTAAGTATAAAATACTCCCTTCCAGAGGATGTCGCACAGCGACAGCGCCATAAAATCGCCCCATACAGCGACAGTGCCATAAATTCACCGCCTTGACGTCATAAAGGTCAATCAGTATTAGCAAAAGGAATTGCCCATTTTAATGAGCATTTCGTTAATTGAAATTCAAAATGCCGTTCGTGAGGACATTTGCATTTCTTCTATGCAAAAACAAGTGCCTACCTATGAAGTGCTCTTGTGTGAGAAAGACAATTAAGTGCAATTCAAAATGCCATTCTTGCCTTCCCTGTTGAAACAAGTGAGGACAATACTGATCTCTTTCTCTTTAGTTACAGGAAAATTGTTGGAATCAATTTAATTGAAAATGTGTTATATTTTTGTGAGGGGTGGGCCTAGGACCTCAGAGCACCACTTTGCCACCGTCTTTCCTACCTCCCCTTGAATGATAAAGCACCCTCACTGTCTTCCTGTTGGAACTGTAACCCTGGACATGTGCTGATGAACATAGAGCTGGCCGAAGCGCAGTTCAAAATCCATCATCGGGGAAAGTGTACTGGTGGTGGTGAAGCAGTTCTCAGAGGGGCTAGGCCACCCTTGGTGCTCCAAACACCTAATTAGCATATGGATTAAAGTGCCTATTTCTCTACAACAGGATCACTAATTTCAACTACTAAGGGATCATTCAAATCAGCATTATCAACTCTAATAAGTAACAGATAAGTGTTATATTTATCTGTTCGGCACAACCCCTTTAAAGCATGTGTCTGTTTGGCACAAAATATCCCCTCTGAGCCTCCATACCACTGCACACATAACAATCTGTACATTTACTCTATGCTTTACAGGTTTCTATGGCCTGAAGCTGTAGTTGAACTTGAATGAAGGCAGTGTATTGTATAGCAGAGAGAACTATCTGTGACCATAAAACAAATGTGCTTAAAAACAACTGTCACCATGATCAACCCTATTAAACCAAGGACACTTGTTATTAGGGCTGTTTATGCTGAGTTAAATGATCCCTTAGTTGAAATTGCTGGTCCCAATGTAGAGAAATGTGTTTAATTCAAATGTTAGTCAACGCACCAAGGGGTGGGCCTAGGACCTCGGAGCACCACTTTGCCACTGTCTTTCCACCTGCCCTTGAATGATAGGGCCAAGCCTCCCCACTGTCTTCCTGCTGGAACTGTAACCCTGGATGAGTTGGCTCATGCGCAGTTCGAAACTCAGCCTCGGGGAAAGTGTACTGGTGGTGGTGAAGCGGAGCTCAGAGGGGCTAGTCCCCTTTTGGTGCTCCAAACACCTAATTAGCATATGGATTAAAGTGCCCATTTCTCAACAACGGGCCACTTATTTCAACTACTAAGTGATCATTCAAATCAGCATGATCAAAGTAGATCATGTTGACAGGCAATCTTTAAATAGGTGCTCTGCTTTGGGCCTAATACTTCAAGTCTATGGGTTGTCTGTGTAATGCAAAACAGGACCGGTCCTTCAGAGCAAGAAATTCTCTTTGTAATGGTTCTTCACTCTGACCAAGAGATAGGGATCCTGAACAGGGGCCCCTTCTCAACTCTTATCTAATAGGGTACATGAAAATTTGTTTTCAAAATTGGACAACCCCTTTGACATGGACTTATAAGGCAGCGGTTCAGCAATATGTACCAACATACTCTGCAGAATAAATGTAAAATGAATGTCCACCCTTCACAACTTTTTAAAAACCTCAATTTGCTCATAATTCTGTGCCGATTAACATCCTAATATATCTTTATAGCATTTGAAGCACCATTTGTCTGATGCAGAGCATAGTGTTATACATTGGGCCCAATAATATATAAAAAAGCATGCAGTATGCTCCTAAGCTCCCTCTAGTGGTGGCTGCAGGCAGCTACAATTTTATCATTTAACTGTGCATATGAAGGGGATTTAGAGCTCAGTATCAGAAGAATGGAGCCTGACTGTTAGAAGGTTTTATTTAGAAATTAATCATCACACAATTATGGCTACAAATTATATGGTGGGATTTTATGTAGCCCTTTGCTTTCATCTGACGATAAGCCAGGTCAGAAGTGTCTGTTGGCCGCTTATCACCCCTACTGGAATTAATTCCGTACCCTGCAGAACTAAAGGCACACATTTCATTCCTATTACATTCTTATGTGTATGGCTAGCATAAGAGGGTGGTGCAAGAAGTGACATATACATTGACTCCTCTAAGATGTAGAAAATAATTATACAATGGGTTTCTACTGGGGGTTTTGTAATATCTGTGATAATGTATTGAAATGAAATGCATTATGGGTATTTGTTAACTGTTGTGCCTTATTTGTCATTGGCTTCTGATTGCTGGCAATGGAGCATATTATACACACAATGACATTATTTATGACGATTGTTTTCCCATAAAGGTTGTAGCCATCACGAACAGTGACTGATAATAAAGTGATATGTGTAACCCAAATGTTGTTTTATTGTATAATATAATTTTCATAGATCTAATCAAAGTGAAACACCATTTGCATGTATGTCCACCTCCAGACACTATGTCACAGACATATATATCTATATAACTGATGTACATAAAAAAGATTAACTTTGTATATGCATTACGTACATTACTTATCCTCTACAGATCCTGATTTACATCCTGTATTATACTCCAGAGCTGTACTCACTATTCTGCTTGTGGAGCTCTCATGTACACACATTATGCAGTAACTTTAGGTTGGCTTCCAACGCTATTCTGGGTCCTCTAGACACTGTCGAGATGTCACCAAGTGGTGTTATTCTCCTGGGATAGTAAGACATGATGCACCCCAAATAAGTCCAAACAGTCAGGGTTTGCAGTAGACCAGTGTGCTTCTTTACTGGAGGAACTCAAGTGCAAGACAATACAGGCAACGCACTGAGATAATGTACAGAAACCTTGTTCTACACACTCTTTCTCTTTGGCCCAACCCCTTTTTAAAAGGCATATGGACATTGATCCAGGGATCGATATAGCAGGATTACAGGTTAGACTTGATGGACTTTTGTCTTTTTCCAACCTTAACAACTATGTAGCTGAACTAGAAGCTTCTAGTGGGAGCGGTGGAGTGGAGAAGCACAGCCTAAACAGATACATTGCTACATTTTCACAGACGTGTATAGAGTTTCGATGCAAGTCTGTGTGAAAGACTAAGCAGTTTTTCCAGGCATAAACAAATCTTCAGACATAAACAACAGCAGTCAAAAGGTCAGTGTGTCTGTTTTCCCCTCCAAAATGTTGCATAGTCCTTTATTAGTAACTGTGGAAGTGCATAGGCAGAAAGTCATAAAGTCTCCCAATATTAGCTGGCTCCAGTATTATACTCCAGAGCTGCACTCACTATTATGCTGGTCAAGTCACTCTAAATACATTACTTATCCTGTACTGCTCGTAGAATGGAAGAAAAAATTCTAGTGTCCATCTTTTTGAATACTCTAAAAACCACTACTTGATTAAATTATGTTCACAACACAAAAAGCAACATGCCTGAGATGTTTACGCATTTCGAACCCTCCTTATGGGTTCTTAGCCATATTTTGGCACCCTGGGAAACGACATGGACTACCCACTCAGCCAATCACTAGCCGCAGTAATTACCCACCTCAGCCAGTGATTGGCTGAGCAGGAAGTCCAAGCCATTTCCAGCTTGTCAAGCCTGACACCAGGAGAGGAACATAGAGTGGCAGCCAAAGAACAGTGGCCGGGGACTGGTAAGATGAGTAAAGATTGTTTATGTTACCCCACTCCCACCCCATTTTCAGTTAAAATTACTCTTCTTAATACCCCTTTATTACACATGCATCAAATAGGCTCTGTTTATATCACAGTGTTGGTTTCTGTTCAGCAAATATGGTGGAAAAATCTCTCTATCGTACAGTGGCACACAACCCCCATAAGCTCTCCTGGTATAAAAGAAAAAAAAATGTATGTTGCATAGGCTAAGCCAAAAGAACAACACTATGTGAACATAGCCATACAGCAACTCAGTGATCATGACTGGAGGAGAGATGCTGACAGACATGGGTGGATTCAGAGTTATCCAGGCCCCTGTGATATTAAGGGCAAGGGCCACACTCAAGCCATCATAGTCGTGATATACTTGACAGAGGGGTTACAGGTCCCCTCTAGCCATGAGCACTGGCCAAGTGCACAAATGGTCAGAAGTGACCATATGAAGCACCCCACTATTCAGTCATGTTTTACTATGATTGGAATTATATCCACATAGATATACTTTGCACCTTATGTAAAATAAGAGCATACAGATATATAATATACCGCAGGATAACCTGACCATACCACATATAATTGTTTCAATCACTAACGACCAGTTAGCAGATGCAGAAGACAGTGTCATAAACCTCTAGTGTCATAATGATGACGGCCCCCAGTCTATAACAGAAACTAGTCCAAACAGAGACCCCTGAAGGAACATTTGTGGAAACCTCTAAACCATAATTACATATCCTTATAATACCGCTGATAATACTTGGTTCCATCAGCTATCACAGTCACTCCTTATTGTGCAGAATCTATGGTATCAAGTAACCTTAAAGGGGTATTTCAGTTAGATGAAATGATCACCTATCCACAGGATAGGGGATAATGATTAGATTGGTGGGGACCTGACTGCTGTTACCTCTCCAATTGCGACAGAGGTGCACCACCAATGAGGCCAGGTGAGGCGATCGCCTCAGGCATCACCGAGGAAGGGGCAAGAGGGGGCAGCAGAAGGGTCATGGGCAATGAGCGCCGTTTCCGTTTTCACAGCAGGAAGAAACCCCTGAATTACGAGAACCGTGGTTGTGGTCTATGGCAGTGATTTTCAACCAGTGTGCCTCCAGCTGTTGCAAAACTACAACTCCCATCATGCCCAGGCAGCCTACAGCTATCAGCCTACAGAAGGGCATGGTGGGAGTTGTAGTTTTGCAACAGCTGGAGGCACACTGGTTGAAAGTCACTGGTCTATGGGACTGAAAATAGCTTACCTGCTCGGCCTGCAGCTGCATGCATTTTGGGGGTACTGGCATGACTCCCAAATTTCTGGATAGTCAAAGAGGGACACTTACTGTTCATTGTGTGAAAGATCCATTTTTTTCTGCATATCTTTACACTTCACTACACAGCGCAAAAATGATCTGAATATAGAAATTTCTAAAATCTAAATTGCATAAAATAATGAACAAATATGCAAAGCGGGCTCTAGAGATTAGCAAAGTTATTAAAAATTTGATTTGCCAAATTTAACAAAGAAATTCAATTCATTATGAATTACTTCGACATGAATCGCATTGCATTCTATGTAGCAGCCGCAAGGATGGGGAACTGTGATCGCGGCTGCCCCCTGTCACTGAACCCTTCAGATGCTGCGTTCATCGCTAATTGCACACCTGACATTATAATTAAGGCATTTCAGGGGTTAATCAGGGTTGTAAAAAAAACCATACTCACCTTATCCATTTGCTTGTGGAGAGGCCATCGCGGCCATCTTAAAAGAAGAAACTGCGCAAAATCCATGGCAAAATGCATGGGGATTTTGCAGCCGATTTGGGTGTAAATTTGACAGATTTCACCCTCTGCTTTGCGGAGAGACATAGCATACATTGACATGCTGTGGATTTAAAATCTACACCACATATGAAGCTAGGTCCATAGTGTGTGCATCTATACACAGCGCCTTCAATGGAGGCAGACTATGCGACTGCTAGGGGGCCATAAATGATATAAAGGAAAACTAAATTGTTCCTGATAAAAAGCAGAAGAAAAACAAATCCCTAGTCCAACAAATAAAAAATTACATCTGTTAGGCTACAGCCAGACGGTCAGGTATCTGCATGCAGTTTTGGAAGCCAAAACCCGGAGTGAATTCAAAAAAGAGAAGTCGTCTATGTCCTTTATACTTTTCTTTTATGATCCACTTTTGATTTTGGCTTCCAAAACTGTATCAGAAAACCTGACCGTATGGCCATACCCAAAGGCCTAGTTCACACTTCAGTGATTTGGTCAGTCGTTTCCATTAGTGATTGTGAGCCAAAACCAGAAGTGGAGACTAGTGGAGATAAGGTATAATGGAGATATTTACACCTATTCTATGTTCTGGACCAGCACCTGGTTTTGGCTGAATATCACTGGTGGAAGTCACTGACGTGTTCTGTGGGCATTTTCCACAGACAGCACACGTACCCATTGATTTGAACCCTTTCCCAACCACCCAACGTAATTTCAGGCTGTGTATTTAAAAATGGCGCCGCTGGTGCATGCAGCAGGCGCCATGACTGCCGGGTATCTGATGTTTCATACAGCAGACACCCAGCACTAATGTCCGCGATAGGCCATAATGCTGGTCGCAGACTTCTAACCCTTCAGATGATGTGGTCAAATGTGCATGGGTTTCCGGGTGTGCTCTGGCTCCCCCGCGTGGGGATCAGGGGATCCGGAGCATGTGTGGCACAGGCCCTGTCCTCCTGCAACAGAAGGCTGCTGCATATTAATGTGGCAGGGCTTCGTAGGAATGTAGTATAATTTGCATAGACACCAATGCTAATGCATCGGAGTCTATGAGACAAGCAATCTACTGATGTTCCCTATGGGAATGATATAAAAAAGTCTAAAAAAATAAATAAAAATACAAAAAGTCAAAATGGCCAATTTGCCGTGTTTGGTTCTTTTACCTACCACAAAAACAGAGCTTAGCCCCGCCCAGGCCAGTGATACTAGTCGTGACGTCACTGGGCCTGAGGAAAACACAGAGAACAGCGGCCCTGATCAAGCTGATCCCGGGGTCCCGGGTGTCGGACCCCCGCCGATCAGATGCTGATGATCTATCCAGAGGATAGATCATCAGTTTTAAACAACTGCAGAACCCCTTTAAAATCCGCACAGCAGGTCAATTTCTGCACCCATGAAAAAAAGCAAAGTGTCCAGGAGATTTGTCTACTCTCATACACTTTGCTGGTACTGTATTACGCTGCAGCTTCTCCGTGAAAAACCGTGCGTAACCTGCACTGTGTGTAGCTGCCCTAAGGACTCACTCACATGACTGTATGAATGGATCCTCATCCATTCTGCAATTTTGTGGAAAGGTTGCGGACCTCATTTCAATGGAGCTGCAAAAGATGCAGACAGCACTCTCATGTGCTGCCCGCATCTGTAATTCCATTCTGCGGCCCCGCAAAAAAGATGGAGCATGTCCTATTCTTGGACAAGAACAGTCATTTCTATCATAGTGCCAAGCACAAGGACAGTATTTGTGTTTTGCAGATCTACACTACGGCCGTCTGAATGAGCCCTGAGGCTATTTGCACACAATGCAGATCACGTACATTTTTTCCTCATGGGTTTTCATGCAGAAAAACCGCAGTGTCATACAGTACCAGCAAAGTGTATGAGATCAAAAGTTGCTAAAAAGTCGCAACCCACGCCAGGGAACCCCATGGTCGACACTCCATATATATTATTAAGGTGCGCAAGTACATAAATTTGGAGTTAAAACTGACTTTAAAAAATCTTACCCCTTCACGACATCTGCAGTACATGTACAGTGGATGTCAGGTCTTACAAATATCTCGTGATAGGTAATATGGGTAACAGAGCCATAGCTTTGCTTGATAATGAAAAAGCCTTCGACTCAGTTGAATGGAGCTTTATGTGGGAAGTAAAAATATTTAATAAAAAATAAATCAACATCATGGGCATCGCAATGTGCAAAAATGCCCATACTGAATGAATTGTGTAACGGGAAAAATGGACGTTTTTCATTACTTTACCTCCCCAAAAAATGGAATGAATAGTGATCAAAAATACACATACACACCCCAAAATGGTATTATCAAGAAACTACAGATTGTCCTGCAAAAAATGAGCCCTGTCTCCATAGACATAACTATAAAAAAGTTATAGGGGTCAGAATATGGCGATGACGAGAAAATAATTTATTTTTTCAAAAGTTTTTCAGCATTAATACACCAGAAAAACTATACATATGTGGTATTGCCGTAATCGCACTGACCTTGAAAATGAAGAGCATAATTCAATTTTACTACATAATGCATGCCGTAAAAACAAAAACTGTAACACTTTTGTGGAATTGCTTTTTTTTGTTTTTTAAATTCCACCCCATTTGGAATTTTTCCCTGCTTCCACAACACTGTATAACATAATAAATGGTGGCATTAGAAAGCACAACTTGTCCTGCAAAAAAACAAGCCCTCATATGGCTATGTGAAAGTTATGGCTCCCAGAAGGAAGGGAGAGCAAAACGAAAAACGCAAAAATAGAAAATCGGAAGGGGTTAAATGATAAATAGCCGCCAGAGTGAACATGAGATTTGTCTAATCTCATTTGCTTTGCTGTATAATGATGTGGTTTTTCCAGACAAGCATCCGCATGGATAAAAAGATACGTAATCTGCATCATGTACAGTTACTCTAGGGGTACTTTCATACGTAATTTTATATTGGTATTTTCTGCACTTTTGTGGCATTTTTTACAACTTCAAAATTAAATTAAAAATGCCAGCTCCAGGTGTTAGTTGAAGGTCAATGGGAAATATGAAACGCAGGACACACAAGTGTTTTTTTTGGTTTTTGGCATTTTTATTCATAAGGTGGTGTTTTTATGTCTTTTCATTTTCAGGTCTTATCCCACCACCTTCTCTGCAGGGGAAAAATATGAAGAAAACAGCAGTGGGCAAACAAAAAATACGGTACCAGAAAAATGGAGCAAATCTGAAGGTGCAAGCCCCACCCCCACAAAAAAAACACACTAAGGACTCATGCACATGACTGTATGTATTCTGTGGTCCACAAAAAACGCATCAGCAAAAAATACAATTACCGTCCGTGTGTATTGCGTATTTAGCGGAACGGAACAGCCGGCCCCTAATAGAACAGTACGATGCTTATCCGTAATGTGAACAATAATAGGACTTGTTCTATTTATAAATACGGAAACAGAATGCACACAGAGTAATTTCCTTTTTTTTTTTTTTTTGCAGACCCATTGAAATGAATGGTTCCGCATACGGTTCGCAAAAAAACAACGAACGGACACGGAAAGAAAATACGTTTGTGTGCATGAGCCCCTATTCTGACTTTTCTGGATCCTGAGGTTGAGGTCACATGACTGATTAGCTGAGGATTTGTTGTTGTGATTTTTTGTGTGGCAAATCTGTGGCGTCGTATAGTACCAGCAAAGTGGATGAGAATTTCTGAATTCTCATCCACACATTGCGTACAAAAAAACCCCAAAAAGTGATGGAAAAGGTGCAGCATTGCGGATTTTAAATCCACAACCTGTTAATTTCTCCCGCAGATTTCACCCTTTTGGGTGAAATTCAATGCCTCTTACACCAACAAAAATGCATGTGACACGTTTTGTCACTGTTTTTTCTGCAAAAGTCACTTGTAAAACCAGCCTAAGGGCCCATTCACACAACAGTATTTTTCTGTCTGAATCCGTTTCGCAATATTGTGTTGCAACGAAGCCGCAAAAGAGGCAGAAAACACGTAGTGTGCTGTCTGCATCTGTATGTCAGTGTACGGACAAGGATAGGCATTTCTATCATGTTTCGCAGAATGCAGAAGGCGTGCAGCTGGTATCCATATTTTGCGGATCCACAATTTGTGGTCTGCAAAAATGGATACAGTTGTGTGAATGAGCACTAAGTTCCTATTCACATGACCATATTTTTCTGTCAGCATTTATTGCGCAATTTTGCATATCGGATGCAGACTTATTCATTTCAATAGGGCAGCAAAAGATGCGGATAGTGTGCTGTTTGCATCTATGTCCGTTCTGTGGCCCTGTAAAATGATAGAACATGTCCTATTCTTCTTATTATTCTATTTGTGGACAAGAATAGGCATTTCTATCATGGAGAAGGATGTTCCGTTCCGCAAAATGCAGAAGGCACACGGCCTGTATCCATGCACAAAAATAGATGTGGTTGTGTGAATGAGCCCAGATCTACCTAGATATAAAGGCGTAGATACATTATTATGTTTTAAAACATCCACCCAGCTTTCCCAGGCTTCTGAATGGCACATGTAATAATGTGGGTCTAGCTATGCATCACTTTTTTTGGGGGGGAGATTTATCAAAACTGGTGCAAAGTAGAATTGGCTTAGTCGCCCATAGCAACCAATCAGATTCCACCTTTCATTTTCCAAAGGAGCTGTTAAAAATGAAAAGTGGAATCTGATTGGTTGCTATGGGCAACTAAGCCAGTTCTACTTTACACCAGTTTTTATAAATCTCCCCCCAAAAATAGTCATGCATTGCTATTCCCACATTATTACATAACTAGGCAGATGTGCCTTTGAGAAGCTGCTGGGAAAGCTGGGTGTTTTCTATTAAGAATATTATACTCCAATCCATGCATCCTTGCACCCAGAACGATGAGTGCCAGGACTACCAGCTTACATAATGCAGATGATGCTGCCATGCCTGCTGCCAGCACATGTGCCCTCACAAATGAGTGAATCCTGTCCATTTTCTACACACAGCCCTGGTTTCCCGTTTAACACAGTAAATAGACATAGCCCCTTTAAGATGAGCCCCAGCTGGTGCTGAAGCTGAGCATGCTGGGAGTACTATTCAGTCTGCAGGCCTGTGTGCTGAGGAGAATAGAGGCAGCTCTCCTCAATGGAAGCCTCCTGCAAGCTGCTGGGGACCGAGCCCGGGACAGGTAGGTTCCCTGAGTCCTGCTCCTCTCCCTCCCAGGTGATGGGATCCTCTGCACAGGAAGGGGGAGGGGAAGGGACCACACAGGGACCCCAGGAAGTTGTCCAACAAACCTCCTGCTTATCAGCAGCAGAAAGCAGGGATTACGGGGCTGTGCAATTAATATTCCTGCCCCTCCACCTCCCTCCCCAGATGCTGTGGACATGACTTTTATTGTAGTTCCTGCCCTGTGTCCTGCTGCAGCCAGGCTCGTGCAGGGCACCCATAGGTGACAATGTCTGGGAGCTGGGGCTTTGTTCAGGCTTAGGGCTCTTTTTTCTTCTTCTAACACTTTGCAGACAGGTCTTACTAGAATTTCTATTTTCTCATCCAAAAAAAAAGAAAAAACAAACAAAAAACCCTTTGTGCTGAACATTTATGCAGTGTTACCTATGTTTAACTGTTGATGTGTGGAGGAAACCCAGTAAATGATGCACTTTATAAATATTATAAATATAAGTTTATTTATGTATTTAGTGTTGCTTTTTAACAGGTTGCTGTTCATACTGTACGGCTTTTATTACATCCTTAAATAATCTTAAAAATTCGGAGGAGCCCTGTCAGTACACCGGCAGCCCTGTGAAAGACACACCTTTTTTTTTTTTTTTTTCTTTTTTTTTTATATAAAGGCTTTGGATAGTGTTAACGCTTGCTGTATATATGCTGTATATAATACTTATTTTGCTTTTTGAATGTTTTTATTCAGCAGAAGGAAACTTGAGCATTGTTCTTTTGTTTGAGTATATAACATTTAATTAAAAAAAGATAAAGAAATTCAATTAAAGTGAAATTTAAGAAAAAGGGATAGCCTTTATTTTTTATGTTTTTCAATTGTATTTTTTAAATTAATTAAATTTATTTTATATAATTTTTTGCTAATAAAATGAGGCGGTGTATGCTTTTATTGAAGGCAATACACCCGATACTTGCTGGATACTCGTGAAATAAAATAACGTCAAATTCTAGCATCTAATTTACGTCGCGTTACAGAGGCCACGGGAAAACAAATTATTAATTGAATACGCATGAATTTTCAATTTCTGTCATTAAATTTTCAGCCCCATAGGGAATAATTGCGTGAGCTGCGATATATTTTATAGGTATAAACTGTAACAATAGTGTTAGCTTTGTAAAGAAAACCGCGTGTCGTACGGTTATCTCTGCTGAATGGAAAATGTGTGAAATGTTCAGTTCTGTATTTAGTGTGGGTGTGAGCTGTGAATGCATCTTTAAGTACTTTTCTCGTCCTGAAGCGCGGCAGGAGGTCCTTGAATGTCTGGGCTAGACAATGTGGCACAGCAGAATTTTAATAATTCTACTTGACAAAGGCCCCGTGTCATATTCCTGTCTTCTGTCTCAGAATACAAATTCCTGTCATATTCCTGTCTTCTGTCTCAGAATACAAAAATACCTATTGCAGTGGGGACTCGTGACCGGCTTGTGGTGAATTTTTATTTTTTTTAATTTTTTTTTTATTTATTTTTTAAAATAAATATCCTGGGTGGTTTGTACACATTTACAATGTAAGTAAAAACGGAAAAAAGAATAAAAATTAAAATACGCATAAAATGTGTCAGTTTTGCGGCTGCAGTGACAGTCTCCCAGCTGTTGTGTTGAATTTATAGTCCAAGTCATATTGTTTGCCGTCACCGCTGGTTCAGCAGATGCAGCAGGTATCTTGCAGGAAGGAAGGAAGGAATGTGGTGAACTATAGAGACAGTTATACCAAAGTCTGTTTTTTAACCAGCGCATGTTTCATAAGACCAAGGCAAAGAAAGGGTTATCATTGTCTGTTATTTTGATTGATATGGCTAAGGAGGGGTTAAAGGGGTTCTCCCGGATGTAACAGTTGAAGACCTGTCCCCAGGATAGGTCATCAATATCAGATTGGTGGGGGCACCCCCACCCATCAGCTATTCGGGAGTAGCTTCAGCTCTGCACTACGCTGCGCCCTCCATTGTGTTGTGAATGGGAGCAGCACTGCAGTAACAAACCCCAACCGGTACACAGTGAACCGAGCGGTGTAGTTCTGGACCCTGTTTCCGGCGCTGCAGCTATTTACGGACACCTGATCAGCGGAGGTGCGGGATGTCTGCTTGAAGGGCTCATGCGGATTTGCAAAACACGGATACCAGCTGTGTGTGCCGCATTTTGCGCAACAGAACGTTCTGGCCTCTATAGAACTGTCCTATCCTTGTCCGTAAAATGCTATCCACATCTTTTGCAGCGCAATTGAAGTGAATGAGTCTGCATCCGATCCACATAAAATGTGGACCAAAAATATGTTCAGTTATGGTAGAGACGTCTCTCAGACGGGTATCGTGACAACATATTAACATCCAGTACCACAGTGAAGTCATGCCATACATTGTTAGGCAAGGTGTGTTCTACTCTATTTTTTTTTTTTTTTGTTTCTTTTGCCTTATTTGTATGTTCCAAAATTGTGTTTTTTATTTTGTTTGCACTAAATGGGTCATCCTATAATTAAATAAAACATCAACTTTTCAATTGGAATAATTTAATTTAAAAAATTCACTGAGATATTGTTACATACGTGTATAGCACCCCCCGGTGTTCATTGCATTCCCTTTCAAGACATCCACCACATGTGTCCAGTGCCATTTCTGCACAATAGCAGGAATCTATCATCTGACTGCATAAAACATGACCCAAGCAGAGAGACTGAGCCTATGTGACCACTGGACGTATCAGGTGGACATCCTGAGAGAGAAATGTAAGAACACCAGGGAGCACCATAAGTGAAGTATCTAGACATAGCAATTTTTTTTTTGTTTCAATGATTCCAGTTAAAAAAAAAAAATATTAATCAGATTAAAGAGTTTAAAGGGAACCTGTCACGTCAGAAACACATTTAAAACGGAGAGCATTACCTTATAGTAGCCCCCAGTCTTTTCCTAATGATGGGTTTGATGTGTTAAACTGAGGCTCATTTGGTGAAAGAAACGATCTTTTAAGCGCCATCAGCGCTGTCTTTCAGGTCCCTTTCAAGTCAAGGTAAGCACGCCCTCTCTCTGGTGATTGACATGATGCAGTAAGGCGCGCTCCCATGTCCTGCTGCCCGCCCGGCTTCAGCGCAGCAGGAAGCTAAAAGAATAGCGAGCGATAGCGCTCGCACTGGCTGGCGCATGCGCAGTGCGCCGCTAAAGCCGAGCGGCCAGGACATGGGAGCGCTGCATCCTGTCAATCACCAGAGAGGGGGCGTGCTTACCTTGACTTCAAGCAAGGAAGCCACTGCCCCCTTGACTTGAAAGGGACCTGAAAGACAGCGCTGATGGCGCTTAAAAGATCGTTTTTTCACCAAATGAGCCTCAGTATAACGCATCAAACCCATCATTAGGAACAGACTGGGGGCTACTATAAGGTAATGCTCTCCGTTTTATATGCGTTTCTGACGTGACAGTTTCCCTTTAAAGATAGATTATTTAAAAAATCAGCTTCATGCAGAAGTTATATGCCTCCTTGGTTCTCTAGCTGCTCTATATGTAGAGATATTCTCCACCTGCATAAACCTGCAAATGAAATCAGAGACACAGACAAGTACAGTAGACAGTTCTGGTGCTTCCTATGACTTTGTACAAAAGTGGAGCTGTAATACTGCATGAGCAATGTGCATGAGCTCTTCCTCAGCCTTTCTTCACTTAGGATGGGTTGTTCTCCTGATGTTTTTTGGTTGGGATCCAAAGGAACGCCCTGTGAGAGGGCCTGCCAGGCACTGCCTGTTTTAGTCTCCACAGAGATGCACAGGTGTATCGATTTGTGAAAAGATAAACCATGCAAACCTCAAAAATGAGGCCGTCCCCAGTGAGCAACTGATCGTCATGAGTTCTGATCTCTATATTCTCCAATGATCACCTGTTACTGAGAGGGGAAGCTGACTCTCTCTATGACATCTATATGTCCTTCAGGGCATATGAAAATGGGTTTTCCTGATAAAACTCTTTAACCTTTGGTCAGATCATTGACACTTTATTTTGTAATCAAACCAAAATGAGATTGGGGATTAAAGAACATTGGTTCTGAATCAAAAGCCATTCTGAGCCCACCCTAACATGATAGGATGTACATACAGTAGAAGAATGAGGAGAAAAAAGAATCCCACCAAGATTAGACCTGGCATTAGTTTCTCCTTCTTAGGCTACTTTCAAACTAGCGTTTCTTTATTCCGGTATTGAGTTCCGTCATAGGGGCTCAATACCGGAATAAAACGCTTTAGTTTTGTCCCCATTCATTGTCAATGGGGACAAAACTGAACTGAAGACAACTGAATGCTCCTGAAAGCATTCTGTTCCGTCTTCAGAACGGAGAACAAACCTCAACATGTTGCGGTTTGCTCTCTGTACTAGTTATCCGCACCTAAACGGATCCGGAATGACCCCCAATGCAAGTCAATGGGGGACGGATCCGTTTGGTGTGGACACACTTGTAAACTGATCCGTCCTCCATTGACTTTCAATAGAGGTTATTCCGGATCCGTTTAAAAGATGCTAAAGATAATACAACCGGATCCGGAATTACAGATCCACAAGGTTGTATTATTCAGTATGGATCCAGCAGGTCCCTTCACCCGCCGGATCCGTACTAAGGCTAGTGTGAAAGTAGCCTTAGCCAAAGAGCTGCCCCTCCTCATGTCTTCTCTAATGATAAATGTGATTGTGGGCTGAGAGTAGTTTGTCATGTTTCATGTCCTCTGGATACATCATCAGCATCTGATTGGCGGGGGTCCGACACCCGGGGGCCCCGCCGATCAGCTGTTTGAGAAGGCAGCGGCGCTGCAGGAGCGCCGCGGCCTTCTCTGTGTTTACCGCAGGCCCAGTGACGTCACGACTAGTATCACTGGCCTGGGCCATTCATGTGAACAGAGCTTAGCCCCGCCCAGGCTAGTGATACTAGTCGTGACGTCACTGGGCCTGTGGTAAACACAGAGAAGGCCGCGGCGCTCCTGCAGCGCCACTGCCTTCTCAAACAGCTGATCGGCAGGGCCCCCGGGTGTCGGACCCCCGCCGATCAGATGCTGATGATCTATCCAGAGGATAGATCATCAGTTTTTAAAAACTGTAGAAACCCTTTAACATCTATGAATACATTGGCCAAAATCTGCTAATCCTAAAGGTGGAGTAAGCTTAGACCATCTTTCTAGACCTGCACCAGATATATCACATGGGCTCAGGCTGGATGATGAATCTGGTGCAGGGATGGACACTAGAGATGAGCGAACGTGCTCGTAATGAGCACTGTAGCGCTCGGCTCCCCTGCGCTCGCATGGGCGAAGGCATCCGCTTCCGTCCTCCTCACCCGACGGAAGCGGATGCCTGCGCCCCCATGCGAGCGCAGGGGAGCTGAGCGCTACAGTGCTCGTTACGAGCACGTTCGCTCATCTCTAATAGACACTTTTCTCTGACTCTATACCAGGGGTCAGCAACTTCTGGCACCCCAGGTGTTGTGAAACTACATCTCCCACCATGCACACTTGCTTGGCTGTTCTCTAAACCCCCAAACAAGTGAATGGGGCATGCTGGGAGTTGTAGTTTCATAACAGCTGGAGTGCCGAAGGTTGCTGATCCCTGCTCTATACCAACTGTTTGGCTTACTTTGAGACATTTTTATGGCAGAATTGTGATGCAAGTTTAGTGCCAAATGGCGCCTCTTAAGCCCTGTCTCCTTTCACATGAATCCCCGGCTTCTTGTTGAGTATGTTGAAAAAAACTGTAAAGACCCTAGATTTGCCAAACTGCGCCAAAATTCACCACTTCCAAGAAAGATTTTTGACAGAAACACATTAGTAGATCTGAACCATTGCTTCACAACGGTTTCCATATCTCCAAAGTTGTTAGAGGGGGTTTTAGCGTTCCCCCTCCTCTTGGCCAGACCAGTGAAGGTGTGCTGTCCACATTTTTTTCGCGGCCCTATTGAAATGAATGGGTAAGCATCTGAACCGCAAAAATTGTGTAACGGATGCAGACAGAAAAATACTGTCGTGTGAATGGGCCACTAAGCTGATCTCTAAGGGCTCTTTCCCATGAGAGATTTTTTTTTTCTTTTGGTACGGATGCAATGTATGTTGTGAACACAAAGCATCCAGACTGAATCCTGACCCATTCATTTCAATGGATCTGTGCACCTGAGCTTAGTTTTTCACTCATCATCCCTGTGTTCAGGAAAAAAATCACAGTATCTTCTACAGTATATTGTGCGTTTTTCACGTAGCTCTGTCCCCTTAGAAGTGAATGGGCCTTGTGTGAAAAACGGAAGGTATCTGGATGCAGTTTGTTTTTCACTTGAAGGTTCCTAGGAGATGTAGATTGTTGTTCTTCAGTTTTTCTTCACTAACATGAAAAACACATACAATCCGGACGGGAAAAATGCAAACACCGAAGAAAGAACTGATTGAACTTGCGTGCAAAACCATTGTGCTCTCACAATCCATATAACCTACATGAAAGAGTCCTAAGGATTGCTGATTACTTTGAGTCTGCCTTGTGTTGTAGAGCAGGGTTCCCCAACTCCAGTCCTCAGGGCCCACCTGCCGGGCAGGATTTGGGAATATCTCATAGAATGAATACCTGTGGTAAGTCCTGATGCACTGACACTAATTTTATCACCTGCTGAATACTAAGGAAATACTGAAAACACGACCGGCTGGTGGGCCCTGAGGACTGCAGTTGAGGACCACTGTTGTAGAGGACCTGTCTCTTCCTGACCTGTATCTTCTAGAATAAATCATTATGATGCTGTGAGTTCCGGTCAGAGGAGCAATGTTCGGGCTGGGCAATGCGGACTGAACTCATGTGAACTGGCCATAAGGCCTCGTTCACAATTCCGTGTCGGTGTCACATCCGTGAAAAAAGTGTGTGTGTTTCATCCGTGAAGCTGTCAGTGAAGGATCCATGGTTGGTCCGTGTGTCTGTTTTTACCATCCATGTGTCATCCATAATTCACTGACGTTGCTCATTGAAAATTAATTTCCAAAGAATCTCCTTATTAGTCTTCAGTGGAAAACGGACGCAACAGGGACTCAACACGGATGTGTGTCAGTGATTTTCATGGACCCATAGACTTCTATGGGTATGCTTGGTCTGCATCACAGATCAAAGTAGTGATTTTTTTTTTTTTACTGACCCACAGTCAGTAAAAAAAAAAAATACTGAAATGTGAACAGACACATTTAAGTCAATGGGTACGTGTGTTGTCCGCAGAAAATGCGGAAAGCACTTGTCAGTGAAAAACGGAAATGGTAACTAGGCCTAAGGTAGCTTTAAAAATCTGTCAGGACACTTGTCTGAGCTGCTTTCAAAATGTTCTTGGTTGTAGCTGGTAATTGTAGCATTTACATCACTGTCATCTGAATTGCACGGCGATGCAAATAAATCGTATTTCCCAGGATGCAAATGATTTTCCGTGGCGAAGGTCATTTGATCAGTCGTTTTGATGGAAGCTCGTTAGATTTGGGAGGGGGGATTACAATCCTCCTGTCTGTGACCAGCTGAATTATAAAGAAAAATTATTAAAGTGGAATGAAAAATGAAAGTAAGTAAAATGTGTGGTGGATATATCTATAGATTTCTCGGAATCTCGTACATATAATATACACATATACACATATAATTTTTATTATTTAAAAAAATCAAATTTTTAACCACTTGATAAATATAAGTAACAGACGACTGCCTAGTGGTTAACACCATAAAAAAGTGTAATATTTAACCCCATATTTACCTTTTACAGGATTTGTAAAGATTTTGCTTTGATTTCTTTTGAAGCCACTGTTGATGTTCTTGTTTGAGCCGTCTCCATAGTCAATAATATCCTCCTGTGACTTGTGGGAGGGAGAGTGTGATGGAGCAGACGGTCTCTCTTGTGATACTTGACATCTGCTTCAGGGAGCTGCCCATCAATGGGTAAACATAGTAAGGTGTGATTCTTGGTACTTATCCAGGTTCTACTCATCTCTACAGTAATTGGTTCCTCAATATCTTCCAATAAAGGAACACTAAAGGGAAAAGATGAAAAATGAGCCCAAAAAATACCAGCATCAAGCAAAAAAATTTCCAACTGAGCAATTTCTGGGGGACTTCCCTATAGAAAATAAGGCATTTTCTAGATACTACATTTCAAGGAACAAATGGTTAGTAAATCCAGTTCATACTTGGGCTTTTGGGACCTAAAGTAGTCATCCAGGAGGAAAAGTTCTTTAGAAATGGCTCAGAGTGTTCTAAAAAAAAAATAAAAGAAGCAGTTCTCATCCTCACTGAGTCCCCACTTGTCTCTACTTCTTGATCCTTCTCAACATACAGGAAACTCCTAGAGATTCCTTCTCAACCGACTAATGGCTGCAGCAGTGAGCCACCCAAGCCAATGATCAGCTTAGCAGGCATCTCTTGGCATTTCCTGTGTGGCCAAGACTAGATAGTAGAGACCAGTGGGAACCTGGTAAGGATTAGTATGGAGGGTTGAGGGGTTGATGTGGGTGAGTATCCTTAGATGTGTTGTTTAGAGAGAAAGCAGAGTGCTATAACCACCATCATTGTTGCTGTCGATACTATTACTGTAATATGCTGTGGAACTATGCCTTGCTACTGTTTGCACCTTTTACCCCTCTGTCGACCACTATCTGGCATGATCATTGTCTTCACTGTCCATGGGTCCTGCCTTGCACCCAGCTAATCCTCCAACGTCACCCCAACCAAGACTAGGCAGGAGCCCCAATACCAGGGTGTGTCCTCCAGTCACTGCATAGCCATAAGAAGCCAAATCCACTAATCCCATCCCGCACTCTTCCTGGGCTGTCCAACAAGATCCCCACCGACCAGGTGCAGTTTTTAATATTTGTCTCTTCCTTTGTGGTAGAGAGTCCTTTGTGGCCTCCACAGACACCAGGGCCAGGGTACGACTGCTACTTCTGCACCCCCTATTGCTGTACTTGTTCTTTAAAACAAATATAATATGAGAACCAAATGTATTATCATAGCTTTTGCCTGCTTTTGTCCCTTTCTGCACCACTATCACCCATTATTGAGGCTTTCGATTTATTTCCTTGAAGACATTCATGTTAATCCTGTGTATGAGCAATTGATTTTGGAGGGCTTACCATCATACCTCCAACATGTCTATCAGGGACCACAAAGAGGTTGAGCTTATGCAGATGTTCCTGAGAACGTGAGTTTCTATGTTGTGGGACATTCCAGGCAAAACAGGGCGGGACTAACATGCCCCTTTATTTGTGATATCAGCTGTTCACATTTGTGACCAAGAAATACCGTGATCCACCACTTTAGCTAGGTCCCACCGCTTTCTACTAGAATGAACTCTGTCTCTCTGTGAAATTCATACAGAACTTTTTGTTTCAGGAATGTACAGAACCAAAGTAAATTCTTGATTTTATTGATGCCATTCTTTTCTAGATTTTGAATCTGATTAATTGAGGGTTCCGGCCATTGTGAGGAGATGTCATCTTATATAACAAATCCAGTCTGTCAATTTATGCACAACAATCTTGATCGAGATGAAAGTGAGCGTGTGGTAACAGGATTATAGACCGAAACCATATTAAATGGCACGTATAAAGAGATCTAAACCGTGTCAGACGTGTAACATACATAGAGCCTGAGAAGAACATAGAGGAGTCTTGGAAATGGACTGTTAATACAAGTTGGTGTATTAAAGGGTCCTGTTCCTGTATACTATGCAAAACTAAATGGGGAGTTTGACCAAGGGCAGTTCACCCTCAACCGTGAGGAGATTTTTTGTCTTTCACTGGGTTGCTGGCGGCTGGTTGAGCCAGTCTGGTAATCATTTTTGGTCAGTCAGTGGGTGCTTACTTTTAAGATCCAGGGGTGGAAGAAGTTGTCCTGCTCATATTCTCAATGATCCTGAGAATAGGGCGCCCAGCCAATTGTTTCCATCAGAAAAGTGCTCATGACTGTTTTCATATATCCCATTCCAAAAAAATAGAACATGTCCTATTATTGTCCGCATTACGGACAAGGATAGGACTGTTCTATTAGGGGCTGGCCTTTCCGTTTCACAAAATGTAGAATGTACATGGCCGGTATCTGCAAAACATGGCACGGTTGTGTGAATGTACTCTAAAGGAAAGTCTCTAAAAATTCAGGGCTGTTGACATCTATATCCAACTTTTAGGCCTTGTTCACATATATGTGGATTTTCACGGACCACAGTCTGTGAAAACCCGGCCTGCGGTCCTGCTGAGTGCAGGAGCGCACAACGTCATTGGTCGCTATGACATCGTGCGCCTTGTGCCGCCGCTGCTGTACAGTAACACACTCCTATGATCTATACCAGTGTAATACTGTACAGCAGCGGCGGCATGAAACGCACGGCGTCATAGCAACCAATGACATCGTGCTCCTGCACTCGGCAGGACGGGTAATCCACGTATATGTGAACGAGGCCTTATAGAGAGTCATTGCACGTGTGCAGCCAATTCTACACTGTGAATGGTAAGTAATTCTCAGGATTTGTGGTGAGTCCACTGGTTGAACCATACCAATTAGACATGAACTGTTGTGCCTGGGATAAGCAGCGCCAGAGGATTAGACATGTTAAAATGTATGACCTTTGTTTCCGCAACTGGACGATTATGGGGAGTATTAAGCTGAGCCCTTAGACATCTAATTAATGGTGGTTGCTATGGGCAACTAAGACAGTTGTACTTTACACCAGTTTTGATAAATCTCCCCCCAAAAAGTTATGCATAGCTAGACCCACATTATTACATAACTAGGCATATATGCCATTCAGAATCCTGGGAAGACTGGGTGGATGAAAATGTTTTTATTAAGAATATTAGTGTCAGGACTACCAGCTTACATAATGCAGAGGATGTTGAAAATGAAAGGTGGAATATTATTGGTTGCTATGGGCAACTGCCAGTTTTTCTTTACACCAGCTTTGATAATTCTACCCCATGTAAAACTGAGCTGAGAAAGTGGAGCAGTTGCTCATAACGACTAATCAGATCACTGCTTTCCTTTTTAACTTGTTCCAGAAAGTCATTGCTTTGCTGGAGATCTGATTGGTTGCTATGGACAACATGTCACCCCTTAGTAAGTATTTTAGAAAGAAAGTAGAGAAACTGAGGTAAAATTTTCTAGATATTGGTCATATTCTATGTTTTGTGTGTGTGGAGATCGTTTGTGTTTTTATATTATTTGTGCATATGCCAATCATTGTCCTTTCTGAGAAATTATACCACCTCAGGAGTCAGGACTGTGTTAATGGCAACTTTCATTTGTTTGTGTTAATAAGGTCAGTGACAACGGCCATTTTGTATGTTGTGTTAGCATTTGTATTGGATCTTGGTCCGCAGGCTGTGGCTCTTCATTATCTATGAGTTGTAGGTAGGCCAGCACAAGTTGTAGCAGACATCAGGCCTCAATTGCACTGCCATCAGTGGTTAGCACTGGTGACTTGCAGCGCTGGGGCCCTGGGTTTGAGTCCGACCAAGGACAATATCTGCATGGAGTATGTATGTCTGTACAAAGTGATAATGTCTGTAAATCGCTGTGAGATATGGCACCGCTATATAAGTGAGTAAAATAAATAGACATTACAGATTTGTTTTGTATGAGGCTATAGTAGCATGCCTCCCAATATTTGCATCTCCGTATGCTGGGCATTGCCTGGAACGCACCCAAGTCCTCCAGGGGATGCCCACTTTTATGCATATTTGCTTCGAATGCCTCCAAATTCATAGAGACAAACTGAGATTTTTTTCTGTTAGATTCTGTGGGACCTGAGCCACCAAAGTGGGCAGACATTTTCAGACCGAACGGTGTCAGGTCTTAAGTCCTGAAATTCAGGATAGAACTGTTAAGCATTCTGATATAACAATATTACAAAAAATAGAAATGATCATAGTCACTTTTTTTGAATCAATCTCATTTTACTGTATGCTTTTAATATTTTAGGGCACATGTAATCAGAGACGTGGCAACTTTGTGATGTGCAGCTTTTTAGAACCTACCGGCAAGTCACAATGAATCAGGTAAGGAAAAATATCTACTAGACATCTGTCCTGCACCATGCAGTTTGTCTGATAGACTTCGTTCGCACAAGTCAGAATTTTACGTATAAAACATCTTAACTGCTGCATGTACAATAAAGAGTTAATTTGTTATTCCAGTGATTCACTGGTAAGCCCCTATTAGATTTGTTTCAACTTTTTTTAGTGCATCAGAAAAATCACATCTACTCCAGCAATGAGCGGGCATAAATTGGCACTATGGGGCATATTAATTAAGACTGGCATTTTAGAATTCTTAGTAAAGCCCTGCCCTGGCGGTGGATGCGTCAGAATTATGAAGAGGCTCCGGCCTGTACATAACTTTGGCGCATCCACCACTTCTTCCTAACTGTCTTACATTTAGACAATTTTCTACGCCTAAAACATATGTAGAATATGGTAAATGAGACATGCCTGCCATCCTGCCCCCTTCCCTGTCCACTTTGTTAGACCTGGCGTGAGCTGGGCAAAGTTGCAGATTGCGGCACAAAGGATCTTTGCGCCGCAATCTGAGCCATAAATACCCCTAAGGCTACTTTCCCACTCCCTCTCAGCTCAGCAAGTGCTATGACATCACTGCATCACGCCTGCTTGCTAGGCAGAGAGCATGCGAGTGAGTGGTTGTCTGATGGTTCCCTGCTTCACCATTGTAATAAACTGTATTTGCGTCCTCGGGACCCAGATTAGGTTGAAATCAGGACATGCCATGATTGAAATCTGAAACTGTCCCATTGGATCCAGGATGGTTGGAAGGCAAGAGTCATGACATCACTGTGTGCATGATTTTGTGCTATAATATCATAGTGACATCACTGTATCACTGATCTGCTCATTTTTCTTCCATTCCAGCCTCCCTTCTCTCTCTTATAATGCAGATTTGCTGAAAGAGGCATTTTTTCCCTGTAACAATAAAGCCCCAAACAAATGTTTGATTTCTCATTCAGTGTGGTTCCCGTCAGCTGTAATTTTCACGCTATTCATTCTCTGATCTGTGACGTCTTTGATACAAAAACGACTCTTCCAGTAGCGGAATGAATACTGGGGAGTGTAATCTCCACCAGAGCGGGTGCTGCTGTGTGACTTCACTATACCCACTTAGTACTGATGTGAGGGAGGGTTAATGAAAGGTTACACTGACCCTGATTGTGGAGGAAGTGCAGAAATGAGCGCTCAATGAATGTGCATTGATTTCCTGCCACCTACAGGTTGTACCAGCTGATAAACACAAATTTCCAATTTAAAGGGCAAGTGATGTCTATTTTACTTTAGGTATTGCGTGAAGGTAAAGATGCTTACCAAAATGGCCGCTCCTTTTAATTGTATGTTCAGGAGCAGGGCTGCTTTAGGCTGGAGCTACAAGGCAACATGTGTTCCTCGACAGCAAGTCTCTGAAAAGTCACACGACAGCAGGCATTTGTGCGACTTACCTGAAACATGATTTTGAGGGACTATTTTAAAACAATGACTTGGCTGTAAAACACAATCAAATCACAGAAAAGTCACAGGTAAGTCGCAGTTGTACACCATTTGCATTGTGTTCTATAATTACGAGGTTTTATGGGAATTTTGCCCAAAAATCCAACTGGGCATTGACAATCATTAGATGCAATGTAGCTCGATATATGTCACTGTGTGGCCCCAGCCTTGTAGGGACCGAAGTAGAATGTCATACAGATGGCCACAATTACACCCATAAAACCGCACCCTGAAGTCCCCAATAGAGAAGATGGAGATGACCTGTTTCTGGTGGGTCAGTTTAGTTCAGCTTTGGCCATAACTATCATTAACCTGTATGTATGTCCTGTACATGGGCCATATATCATGCTACAGATGCTTTATGCAGGTCTGTGTCTTCCATGTTGTTCTCTTGATATTCAAAGAAGTATCTCCAAGGAAAGAGAACCCTCTCGCCAGCGCCTCCTATTGGAAGTGGCCCTCTATCAAGATCCACCTTTCCAATAAGCCTTGGGATTTGACAACAGAACATAACCAAGCCAGGTATCATCTGTAGACCACTATTTCAGAGGGGTTGCCCCTCATCAGCACAGAGTAGGATTCTGGCTGGCTCGTGAATAATTAGTACAAAAAGATACGGTATAAAGCACAAGTTTCCATTCCAAATCTGTAGACATTTTATGCCTCGTCCGGGAACAACCCCCTACACCACTGACCATCTCCCGTTTTGTGTTTTTTTTCACCTGACAGGCTCGCCAGTATCAGATTTATTGGCACGGTAAGGATTTGGCACTTATGTTGTAATCCTGAGTAGAACACTTCAGGATAAACTGAGAGAAGAGCAAATCTACCATACATTTCATAACCTGGAATCCCCATTCACAGGACATTATTGAGCCTGCCCCTAATCTACCCAGGAATGCCCACTTTTGGCTTTTTTCAAAAGCCCCACACACTTTGAAGTCCATTTTATGGGACAATATCACTACAAAAATGGGCGGTTGGAAGGTATTGTTCTGGCCATAATATTCCTTAAAGGGGTTTTCCAGACTCCCGACATTGATGACCTATCCTCAGAGTAGGTCATTAATGTCCAATCGTTGAGGGTCCAACACCCTTCACACCCTCTGATCAGCTGCTCTCTGTGCTGAAACTTGCACTGTGACAGGAACAGGAGGGACAGCTCTGTTCAAAGTGTAGTGGTCGTGCCGGGTTATTCAGTTCAGCTGTCATTCACTTCAGTGTGAGCTGAGCTGCAGTAACCAAGCACGGCCACTACACCTTGAACGGCGCTGTCTGCTTTCTTCTTCATTCAAGTTCTAGTTCCATCGCAGGAGGCTGCAGAGGACAGATTGGTAGGGAAGCAGAGTGTTGGACCCTCATCGATTTGAATAATAATGACCTGTCTGGGGATAGGTCATCATTGTCAAGAGCCTGAAAAACAAGTTCACCAAGTGGCAGGAACCTATAAAAGTTATACAGTTCTACTCTTGCCCCCAATTTTCGGAAATAAACTTCATACACTCCAAAGTTGAAACAAATTGGTGCTTATTTCTATTATTTTTTCAAGGAAATTTATACATGTGATGTTTCAGAATGACCTTCTTCAAACACAAATGCCCTTGGTAGTATGGAGAAGCGACGGGTGAGAGGACCGTCTGGTGCGTTGGAAAGGTGTCACCAAGAGATGACGTCCCAGTATTTAGACCTCATGATGCATAGTGAAATAAGCCAAATTAAAAATTAAAAAATTGCAGTGAGAAATCTGGAGTGAAGCAATGGTAATGAACTAACCATAGCTAATCACCTGCTTTTCAAAACTGGAGTGCAAATAAATCCCAAAAAGACACAAATGTCTTACTTTTCAGCTTATCTCGGGCAGCGTCTTTATTGCTCAGTTCTACTTCAGTTTTTCTTTTCTGTTCTCATCCACCTGGAGTGCTGTCCTGTGCATCACAAGGTCTCTTACTCCTCATGGATGCTGATGTTCTCCAGGATGGAGACACACTAGCTCAAGCTGCTAAGGCTTCGTTCACCTCTCCGGCTGCCGGATCCAGTGCAAATGCTGGCTGTCGGCTGCACAAAAAACTGTTGCATGCAACCATTTTTGTCTGGTTAAAACCCGGCGTTTATGCAGGAAATTGGACAGGTCACCGCCAGACCTTATTGAAGTCAATGGGGTGAAGTAGAGGATCCAACAGTTTTCCTGGTAATATCCAGCAGATCTGACTATTAGACCTCAAGCACACTACTGTATTACGACTCTGTACATCTTGGAGCCGCCCATAGAAGTCCGAGGCATTCTCTTACTGCCATATGTCTCAGAATTTTATATGTTTTTTTTCCATTTGTAACAGAAGCCAATTAACACAATACTTTCTTAGAAGCTTTTTGCATCGTCGGAATACGGTGCTGTATGGAGGATCCATATGGCAGTACATGGAGTACCTATGGCTCCCTGTTAAGGAGCTGCATGCACTCAATGTACCTCCGCACAGACAGGTCTTAGTTGCATCCATTGCTCCTCAATTGTGTTATATAAGCAGCACCAGAAGTTTTTGGAAGTTGCATTATTTGCAAATACAGTGCAGTCTGCAGACAACATGTTATAGAACAGGAGGAGCTGAGCATTGATATATAGTTTTATGGGAAAGATTCAGTACAGTACTTCATGTACAGAGGGGAGGTGTTATCAGTGATTGACATCATTCTCTGTGTAAGTGTGTATACAGAGATAGCTGTCAGTCACTGATAACTGTACACAGGGGAGGTGTTATCAGTGATTGACTTTATTCTCTGTGTAAGTGTGTATACAGAGATAGCTGTCAGTCACTGATAGCTGTACACAGGGGAGGTGTTATCAGTGATTGACATCATTCTCTGTGTAAGTGTGTATACAGAGATAGCTGTGAGTCACTGATAACTGTACACAGGGAGGTGTTATCAGTGATTGAATATTTTCTGTGTAAGTGTGTATAACAGAGATAGATGTCAATCACTGATAGCTGTACACAGGGGAGGTGTTATCAGTGATTGATAGCATTCTCTGCGTAAGTGTGTATACAGAGATAGATGTCAGTCACTGATAGCTGTACACAGGGGAGGTGTTATCAGTGATTGATAGCATTCTCTGCGTAAGTGTGTATACAGAGATAGATGTCAGTCACTGATAGCTGTACACAGGGGAGGTGTTATCAGTGATTGATAACATTCTCTGTGTAAGTGTGTATACAGAGATAGATGTCAGTCACTGATATTTGTACACAGGGGAGGTGTTATCAGTGATTGATAGAATTCTTTGTGTAAGTGTGTATACAGAGATAGCTGTCAGTCACTGATAGCTGTACACGGGGGAGGTGTTATCAGTGATTGATAGCATTCTCTGTGTAAGTGTGTATACAGAGATAGCTGTCAGTCACTGATGACTGTACACAGGGGAGGTGTTATCAGTGATTGATAGAATTCTCTGTGTAAGTGTGTATAGAGAAATAGCTCTGTCACTGATAACACTTCCCCTGTGTCCTTTAAATGACATATACATCTTAGAGGTCGGTTGACTACAACTACAGTACAGCTCCAATAGAATGAACCTCTCTTAAGGCCCTGTTCTCATGGTGGCTGGGTGGATATGCAGAATCTGCCTACTATTGTTCTCAATGGGAGGTCGCACAGCCGATCATGCAGCTGTGGCTTACAGCCCCAACAGGAAATGTCCTTTCTTAGCATGGCCATGGCCGAGTGAATATACCCTTATTCTAATGAACTTGACACGAGTATTTGAGTAGGCAAAATGTAATATTAAATTAAACGCTACCGTGCAGGAACTCTACATTGTTTTCTCCCTCCGGGGAACGCCCTCCTTAATGAAGCACATTGGGATAACGGACAATGCGTTGTATTAATCTCAGCCAGCAGTAATTTCTGATTGAGATTTCTACTATGGGTAATTTATGTTGGTGTTGTGACTTGTGTATAGGTAGTCTAACTAAACATTTACATACAGCAGCTTGATGACTAAATTGGCGTTCTCCGTATATTAGCAATTCTGTCCAACAAATTTGGTCTTTTTTGAGTCATCCTTCATGATCTTTGGATCATCTTTTCTTAAAATCTACATTGTGTCATTCCTCCATTATTCCTCCTAGAAATGTGTGAATACGTTGAACATTGGAAGTTACTAGTTGGGGTGGGGGTGTCCCTACACAGCCTGACACTGTCCAGTCAGTGCTGACAGTGCCAAACTGTGTAGGGACACACATTTCTAGGAGGAGTAATAGAGGTACAACACAGCAGAGTTACAAGAAAAGACGGGAATAAATGTTTTTTTTTTTACTGAACCAGACATGTCAGGAGTGGGGACAAGTCCTCTTTACAGCAAGTGCGGTGTTATTTGTACCAATAGCTGTTTATACATTTATATATACGGTATTTAGACATGCTTTATGGCATTTCCTCAATAAAGCGCACACATATGATGGTTTAGATGCTTCAGTCATTGCAGTCAGCAGTGGGTTCTACATTTAAAGGATAACTCCATGTCGCAGTTAAAATCTACAGAAAAAGTTGAGCAACTTGGTGACTATTTCCTTCTGCTGATCTCGTACTGATTCTGAGCCATTTGTTGTTTCCTTGATATCACAACCAAAGTGAAAGTACATGCTGCTGTGTGTGGTTTATCTGCGCTCTGCACACAGTCATGTGACTTAACCTAAATGTAACCGCACTGCACCTGCTCCCACAATGCACTGCTCCCCAGTAACAGCAGAATTATGAATTGAGTTCTGAGTCGGGTGCAGTATGAAAGAGCGTGTCATTACAAAGTGGTACAAGGTAAGTAAAGCGCAGGATTTACAAGGATGTTCAGTATTCGATGGAGGTTTAAATGGTAACGTGTGGTAAATATGTAGCACAATAATGGAGTTTACCTTTAAGTCTTATTAAAGATGACCGATCCGCCCTCCGCACGTGTCTGTTTTAGTAAATGCTATTATTCCCATTATAAAATTAAAATGCCGGAGCATGTTTTCTACCTATCCATTGCCGTTCCTGGGTTCCTCTTTGTCTGGACATTGTGTCTAGAGATGAGCAAAGTTCTCAAAAATTCTATTTGGCTGTTTCGCCGAATTTCGCAAAGAAATTCGCTTTGTCACAAATCGCATTTCTTTGTGAGTAGCAGGCGCAATAGTGGCAAACGGCGATGGTGCTGCCACCTGTCATTGAACCTCTCAGATGCCATGTTCAACGCTGGTTGCGGATTCTGAGATGACCTTTAAGGGCTGTTAGATAAAAATAAAAAATTCTTACCTAATCCATCTACTCGCGAAGAGCCTGCTGCGACCATCTTGATTGAACCTTGTGCAGTGCGTGATGACATCATCACGGTGGTCAGCATGGTCAGTAAGTCACCGCACAGGATCTACAATCAAGATGGCCATGGCAGACTCTTCAAACGCAAATGGATGAGGTGAGTATGAATTATTTTTACCGCCATTTTAGGTAAAATTGATTTGGTGTCACGAAGCACGAGGAAAATCAGCTTTGCTGCAAATCGAATTGAAATTCAGGTCGAAGTCCACTTTGTGAGCTTCACTTCGCTCAATGCTAATTGTGTCCCTGCACATTCTGACCTGATTTGGACAGTCTCGTGTGCATATCATTACCTCATTGCCAATGGGAATGGTAACACCCAGTTGTCAATGTAGTCCTACATTTCCAGGAGGAATAACAGAGGAACATCACAACATAGAAATCTAATCAAATGTGATAAATAGTTTGCATTATGGGGGAAGCAAGCGGTTACTCAAACAGACATGTCAGGAGAAGAGAATATCTCATGAATGGTTGGAGCATGAGCTGTTTACTATGCTGTTTTTGCATTCTATCTATTGAGAGGATATCTCAGACATATACTGTACATATACTGTATGTTACAATTTGCTTGGGGGATTGTAGTGAAATGTTTTCTCACGTCTGTTGTACTTTGACTTGTAGGATGCAGTAAATCCTCCAGAGGTAGCTGAGACGCTGGCTGAGGTGCCCGAACATGTTCATAGAGGGCTTCCTGAGGAAGTAGTGCTCGCTCCCTCTGCTGTTGATAAGTTGCGACTGGGTAAGTCAATTGCAGTGATATTTAGATTATTTACTGGATGCGTTTTTGCTGATCCACTGCCACATCCAGTAAAAACGCAGATGTGAAAGTAGCTTTACACGGCTCTGTCTATTCTGTTGTGGATGGCGCTGCTTCCAATGAAGTGAATGGCAGGAGCACTACAATAACCAGCTCCATCTACTATACAATGGGCAGAGCTGTGTAGTTCCAACAGCTGATTGGCGGGGATGTGGGTTTTAGAAGCCCCTTCGATCAGATGGTGATGGTCTTTCTAAAGTAGACGACCCTTACAATAAAAATATACTCCTATCCTAATTCTATCATGTTTAAAGGGGCCATTATACTTTAATAATTGTCCTTGGCTTAGCATCACTTACCATATACAACATCAAGATATGAGACTGCACCTTCTGTAGAACAGGAGCACTGTTAGACAGTCCCATAAAGCTGGGTGGCATCCGTCCCCCATAGGTCTCTTCATAGACTAGCGTAGTCTGTAGCACAGTTCCAGTAACCCTGCTGGATGGATCTGAATGGGGGCAAAAGAACATTCCTTTAGCTCAGTCAGTGTAATCCGGGCCTGTGGGTCAGTTTAACAGACACCCCATGAACTTTCCCAGAGCATACAGTAAACTGACACAGAAGGCCAGGCCCACAGGGGAACAGGTGAACCCCCCAGGGGGCCCCTGAGCAATTTGGGCCCCTAGTCCCCCATCCCCTGCATGAGTAGCACATGACACAGTGCACTGCACTACACATAGGCAACATACAGCATCTCAACCGGTATATGTTCACATAAAAATTGAGTAGGTTATCAGACTGCCCAGTTTATTTTTCTAGAAGCATTTGTTGGCTGCGATGACTTCTAAGTGCAGATGTATGGCAGACAGTATCCACTTTCCACAGGGGCCTGCCCTGTCGAAGTCGCTGCAGGGGTCCCCTATAATCGGTTCTCTTGTAGAGTCTTGCTGCTGCCTGCCACTGTGTGAGCAGATAATATTTGTATGTAGCTGTACAGTGGTCCCCCAGACTGAATTTTACAGGTGGGCCCTAGGCACCCCAGTCCGACACTGCAGAAGACGTTGTCTGAAAAGCACCTGAGCTTCTGATAGATGCTCCATGGTTTAGGATTTAGTCTTGCAATCACTGGGGACCTCTAGTGGTTAGATATTGTAACTGTTCTTACAAAGTATTAAAGGGTTTCTGTCACCAGATTTTTTACATGAATCAGACTGACATTACAGATGTGGCGATGTCACCTGATTCTAACTGTGCTGGTTTCTTATTCCTTAGTGCCCCCGTTTTTCAGTAATTTTTAATTTTATTTTATGCTAATTAGCCTCTAGGAGCAGGGGTAACGCTCCCCCCCCCCCCCCGCTCCTAGAGGATCAGTTCGCACCCACCTTTGATAATGCCCACTTCTTTTTGAGTGACAGGGCCAGGCAGCGTTTGTCTCCTCCCGCCAGCCCTGTCCTCTTCGTATAACCCACGCCTGCGCCGTCTCCTTCAGTATTCGCGCAGGTGAAGGGCACTCGCCGGCTCCTGGCTTCCTCACCGCGACTGCGCTGTGCTCAACTGTGACATACACAATGCGGACTGACAGGGAGATCCACAAGCGGATCACTGCTAATTGCTGGGCTGCACCTGTAGATGATATTTGCACATTTTTTATTCATGGTAAAAATGTGTGCATTTTTGATATGTTTGCTTGTAACCATTTCTATGAAACAACAACTTGTAAACCTGTCCTAAATCTCTGCTGTCCTGATAATTAGCTACACTGTATCCATGTAATTAAACTATTCCAGCCTGGAGCCGAGGCTGTTAGTTCAGAGGGGATCGTCTAGACTGGATATAACTGTAGCAAACTCTCAGCTGTGAGACGTACTAGGTCTCTATGGATTTTAAGCCCCTCGATATAAACAAGTGTGTTCCCGTTAAAGTATAACTGGTATTTATTTATTTTCTTAAATGTGTAGGATAAGTGATTCTGGTTATTCTTGATATATACTTTATGGGGGGAATTATCATGAGCGGAATATCTGAAGTCAGTGTGGCTTGAGTACTTTATGCCACATCTATCTAATGTCTCAAAGCTGGAGTGTAAAAATGCAAAAAGTCGCAAAAGCCCTATTCTGGAGTCAAGCTATGATAAATCAGGGTCGATGTGTTTTTGAACTTTTCTATTACAAAACTGCCTCTGAAGTTGTCTTTTCTTAGTGAGTTGCTAAGGAAAACCGATTCTTGCTGTTGGGCACAGTGCAGTACTGATCAGTGAAGACCCTCCTCACTGCCTCCTTCCTATACGGCTAACACTGACTAGGAGGTGCAGGAAATTGGGCAGTGATCTCCTGTGTTTCCCGGCAGTGCGTGGGGCATACAGATCACACATACACAAATTAATAAAATTCTATTTGGGCCAGAATCAATTCTACTTGTATCGGATATACTCCCTGAAAATTGGTATATAACAGTCTCTTAGGACTCATATTTTTGCATATTTTTTCGAATTTGCATATATTTTAGTTTCTGGCAAAGATATGCAAATATGCTTGTCTGACAAAAAGAAAAAGAGAGATAAGCTTGCTGATTTGCATATAATTTCCCCAGAAACCCAGAGCGATGTGTTTTCAGCTGGTGCGAGACAGCTCCTTTTGGAAGGTGCCCTGGTTTGAATTTCTGTCCCAGACCAATGTTTTCTGTGGATAGCATTGGACTGGCCTACCAGAGTACTAGAGGATCCTCCTGTGTGGCCTCAAAGGTCCGGTAGAAAAAAAGGAGCCAGTAATCTGCCACTAGGGTCTACTTCTGTGAATCAACATCTGCTAGACTTTATGGTATACATGGGGTTTAGCCCCTGAGAACAATTTCCTCTGGTGGAGTCAAGGAACCTCAGTCCGACTCTGTCTAGGGACATTCTGTTTTTTTATGTCCTTTTGGAAGGAGAACTGACTTGCATGTCTCTTTTCCAGAGGAGCGTTATGGTTTGCTTTTTCTCTCTCTCTCTCTCTCACTCCCTCTCATTTGCCCGATAAAAATTACAAAAGATTCAGGCTTGTCACAATTTTTGGAAAATTTGGGACAAATTCTGAATCAATGGGTCAAAAGAATTGCTTTGCTCCTCTCTAATTTATATACGTTATTACACTATATTATATTGTGTAATTATATAATAAACACAGATAGATAAAGGAACAACTTCAGAGGCAGTTTTGTAATGAGTGCAAATTCAACAAAATAGATTGCAAGAATAATCCGAATTTGCCCTACACATTTAAAGTTTAACCTAAACTTTCACTTTATCGTTATTAAAACCTATTGTACAGGTAACATAGTAACATAGTTTATAAGGCCGAAAAAAGACATCTGTCCATCCAGTTCGGCCTGTTTTCCTACAAGTTGATCCAGAGGAAGGCAAAAAACCCCTGTGAGGTAGAAGCCAATATTCCTCACTTTAGGGAAAAAAATTCCTTCCGGACTCCAATCAGGCAATCAGAATTACTCCCTGGATCAACAACCCCTCTCTAGTAACTATAACCTGTAATATTATTACCCTCCAGAAATACATCCAAGACTCTCTTGAACTCTTTTAGTGAACTTACCATCACCACCTCCTCAGGCAGAGAGTTCCATAGTATCACTGCTCTTACCGTAAAGAATCCTCTTCTATGTTTGTGTACAAACCTTCTTTACTCCAGACGCAGAGGATGTCCCCTCGTCACAGTCACAGTCCTGGGGATAAATAGATGATGGGAGAGATCTCTGTACTGACCTCTGATATATTTATACATTGTTATTAGATCTTCCCTCAGTCGTCTTTTGTCTAAAGTGAATAACCCTAATTTTGATAATCTTTCTGGGTACTGTAGTCCACCCATTCCAGCTATAACTTTAGTTGCCCTCCTCTGAACCCTCTCCAGCTCTGCTATGTCTGCCTTGTTCACAGGAGCCCAGAACTGTACACAGTACTCCATGTGTGGTCTGACTAGTGATGTGATAAAAAGCATATTTGTAATATACTTTATTTTTGTACTTTTCCTAGATGAAGTTCCGGTGCCTATTGTACTTTGAAATTCGTAAACCCTCCTCTCCTGGGGGCACGCTGAGCGCTATACAGGTCAGAGCGTACATTGCTGCTCCTGCCAGTATTAGTGCAGCTCTTCTCAAGCCTGACATAGATGTCTGGAAGTTAGGGCTGGGCTGAAAATCTGAAAAAAAAAACAAAATCGACCATCCCATCAGCCTGATTAACTGACGGCACTTTGACTGGCAGGCCTGGCAGCAGTGTTCCCTCTAAGATGTGCAGTTGCACAGTGGAGAAGAAGGGAGAGTGTCCCTCCCTCCTCACTGTGACGTGGCTGGCCACTGCCACCACTGAAAATACCCAGTGGACTGATGGGGAAGTGTCTGGGAGGGAAGGAAGAGGGAAGAATCGGAGGGCAGAGGAGAGAGAAAGTCACCACGGCTTTGCGGTACTGAATGCTGACAAGGTAAAGGACCTTAATGATGTAATCGCCATGTGACCAATAACATCCACTTGTTACTGGTTATATGGTGATGACATCATCAAACGTCCTTTAACATATCAGCATCAGATCTTGCTGCAGGAGGTTTCCTGCAGTTTTACAGGTATGCACTCTAAGCTGTGTGCCTGTATTAATGTGAGGCACATGGTTTTATTACATTTGTACCTCCTTGTGCATCACATTACTAGCAAGTGACCCCATCATGTCCTCATATAATGGGCTACAAGGGGTTAATAATGGTGTCGCTTACTATTAATATGAGGCAAATGGAGGTTTAAAATTAGTAACACTATGTGCCTCTCATTAACGTATGATGCCGTACATGTATGGCATTATGCACAGGGAATGGTATGGAGCGCTGAGGCAGCTCCATACGTGGCGGTTGCCAGCTGTATAATACAGCAGACACCCGGCCACAATGATGATGAACAGCGATCACGTGGAATCTCGTCATTTAGGCCATCAGATGCCGCATTCAACAGAAATCACGGCATCTGGTAACCTCAAGGCAAGGTTCAGCAGGGAACGTGTCAGAATCCCATTCAACCTAATAAGTCTCTATGTATTAACTAAAAGTTAAGTTAAAAAAAAAAAATAAAAATATATATATATATATATATATATATATATAAAGTTTAAATCACCCCCCCTTTCCCAATTTTACATAGGTTTATTTATTTATTTATTTTAGATTTTTTTTTATATTGAGTATCATCTGAAAATGTATAAACTATTAAAATATTTAAAAAAATGTTCCTGTGCGGTGAATGCCATAATGGAAAAAAAAACAAAAACATGCAATTCAGTATTTTTAGTCACCTTGATCTCCCCAAAAAGATGAATAACAGTGATCAAAAAGTCGTATGTACCCCACCCAAAAATGGTACCAGTAAAAACTTCAGTTTGTCCCGCAAAAAAAAACAAGGCCTCATACAGCTCTGATGAACAAAAGTAAAAACGTTATGGTTGTCAGAAAATGGCGATGGAAAGAAATCCCAAGCGCAGAAGTCAAAATATGATTAAACCATTGGTGTTGTATAACTCCCCATGCTAAGCCATGCCCCGAGTCAAGCCCCAAGCCACACCCCCATTTTTGTCATAATCGCCCAGCCCTTCTGAAAGTCTTTAAAGACTGTGGTAGAGAATTATCAAAATGGTGTAAAGTAGAACTGGCTTAGTTCTCCATAGCAACCAATCAGATTCCTCCTTTCATTTTTCACAGCTCCTTTGGAAAATGAAAGGTGAAATCTGATTGGTTGCTTACGGGCAGCCCTGGTACATAAGCACTACACTAGTATACAGCGGTGTATGGATTGCAAAGCACTTTAGGCACATGAACTTCAGGTGTCTATGTCGCTAGGAAAAGTAGAAAATAAATAATTAACGTATATTACAAATATGCTTTTTTATCACGTGTACAATGGGTTTTAATAAAGTGAAAGTTTGTTACACTTTAATAAAAAAAATGCAAACCACAGTTACACTGTAACAGCAAGCAGAGACCTTGAGAATGTGTATGTCTTATAATGCAAAGTATATTAGTAAGTTGCGGTCATGTAGTGATGGAGATAATATCAGAACAGATATCAAGTTGTAAATATGACAACCACTAACCACTATTATTTTAGGTATCTGGGCCAGAAAGCAGCTTCCAAGAGGAAAGAAATTTGGGCCTTTTGTTGGAGAGAAGAAAAAGCGTTCTCAAGTGAAGAACAATGTCTACATGTGGGAGGTAGGATTGTCTGCAGTTAGACTGCTGGACAGGGTCCTGATTAGAGATGAGCGAATCAATTCTGAAAACCCGAATTTATTGTCATTTGTTTTGGCCAATTGAATATGCTCCAATCACCCTGGTATATAACACTCCTATATAGAGAGAGAGAAGGGGGGTTGAGCCTAGTATGCTACTTTTGGTTTCTGGGCAATACATATCCGGGGACAGTGTCTAGTAAATGTAGTATGTGTGCGGAGTATTCTAGACCTGGCAATACACCTCTGGGTTTCTGGGAAAGATATTCAAGTTAGCTTTCGAATTAGCCAAGCCTGTCTGATGCCAGCAGATGTAAGATGTCTTCATTTTCTATATGTTTCCCAGAAGCCCAGAGGAGCGTAGACTGGCTTACAATACTCCTCATATTTTCCTTTCCTCTCTATTTGGGAAAGGAGACTGGCTTGTGTATCTCTTTCAGAGAAGTATTATGTGGGGACACAAGAAATAGGTAAAAAAATCTTATCATGAAAAAGCACTGATTGAGCATATTTGATTCGGACTTAAACTGAATCCATTGCCAAATTCGCCAAATTGTACATTAACTTTAAGAAATTTGCTCATCTCTAGTCCTGATTAGAAACTGTCACTTTCTCCTATAAGCACATTTCTTATTACATAGCTGATTTTTACACATATAATGTGATCCTAAATGGTGAAATATTAATCTGTGTTTCAACCTCCATTATCTTATATGGGGGGACTATGATTCCAAAATGGGAAATTTACCGTGAAGAAAAAGATTTTTCACCAGTTTGCACATCTTTAGTTGTTTGGAAAGTCCTCAGACCCTTTCATTTTCTTTCACATGTTATGTTTAGGCCTTGTGCTAAATAAAATTTAAAAAAAAAAATCAAGTTTTCCCCTATCAGTCTGCACTCAATACCCCATAATGAGAAAGTGATAACCAGGACTCTTCCTAGAGTTGGCCACCCCACCAAACTAAGTAATTGGGGGGGGGGAACTCATTGGCCACTCCTGGATGAGCTTCAAAGATCCTGTGTGCAGATGGGAGAAACTTCCAGAATTCCAGCCATCACTGCAAAATTCCACCATTCTGGGCTTTATAGCAGAGTGGTCTTTCCTCCGTAAAAGACACATGAACTTAAAGGACTCTCAGACTGTGAGAAACAAGATTCTCTGGTCTGATGAAACCAAGATTGAACTTTGACCTCAATTCTAAGTGTCAGGTCTCGAGACCAGGCACTGCCCAATACCATCCCTACAGTGAAACATGGTGGCAGCAGCAGCATCATGATGTGAGGGTGTTTTTCAGAGGGAGACTGGTCAGGGTTGAGGGAAAACTGAAAGGAGCAAAATACAGAGATATTCCTAATGAAAACCTGATCCAGAGTCCTCTGGACCTCAGACTGGACCTCAGACTGGACAGAAGGTTAAGCTGCCAACAAGACAATGACCCTAAGCTCACAGCCAAGACAACAGAGCAGTGGCTTAGGCACAACCCCGTGAATGTCCTTGAGTGGCTCAGCCAGAACCTTGACTTCAACCCAATCGAATATCTCTGAAGAGACCTGAAAATTGCCGTCCACTGACTGTCCCATCCAACCTGACAGGTGCTTCAACTAAATCCTGAGTAAAGGGTCTGAATACTTATGTCAATACAAGATTTTAGTTTTTCCTTTTCAATAAATTACCATAGATTTTGAACTTTCTGTTCTCACTTTCTCATTATGGGGTACTGAACTGGGGTATTGAACTTTTTTATTTTAGCACAAGGCAGCAACATAACATCGCAGGTCAGTTTCAATGTGGAAAATATCCGAATCCTGTACATGAGATTTTGTCATCTACAGTAGCTGGAAGTGTACAAATCTGTGTGTAAGGTCCCATTCACAAGATCATATTTTTGGTCTGTATCCAATCTGCTTTTTTGTCAGGTCGGATGCAGACCCATTCACTTCAATAGGGCCACAAAAGATGTGGACAGCACTCAGTGTGCTGTCCGCATGTCCATTCCGTGGCCCCACAACACAATAGAACATGTCCTATTCTTGTCTATTTTACAGATAAGGATAGGACTGTTCTATAGAGGCCAGGATGTTCTGTTCTTCAAAATGCGGAACGTGCGCGGCCTGCATCCGTGTTTTGCAGATCCACAATTTGCGGACTGCAAAACAGGCTATGGTCGTGTGCATGAGCCCTAATACACACTCTGTGCATATACTCTATTCTGAGCATACATATTGTCATGTGACCTCCAGTCATATAAAGTTCACACATTCATAAAGTTGCATTATAATAATTTGACTAAATGCAGACGTCGCTAGTAGGAGCTCTGAAAATCAGGGGAATGTGCAGGAGGAACTGAGCAGATCAGTTATATATTTTTTATGGAAAATATATTCAGTATAACTTGTAATTTATTTATCTAAATTCCTTCTTCCAATTCTCAGGAGTCCAGTGGGTGGTCCTACCAGTTTAGTGACGACTATACCTGTATGTGCAGTATAGGGAAGGCTGCCAGTTGCCCACAGGACCACCATAAGTTATGCTGCATATCATGCATATCAATGTGCTCAGCTCCTTCTTCTCTACAGCCTACAGCCTGCACATTGAACTGCGTGTTCAATACACTCTCTTAAGGCCTCATTCAGATGGCCGCATGAAAGGATCCGCACCTGTTCCGCAATTTTGCGGAATGGGTGCGGATCCTTTCATTTCAATGGGGGCGCAAAAGATGCGGACAGCACACTGTGTGCTGTCCGCATCTGTGGTTCCGTTCTGCGGCTCCTCAAAAAAGATAGAACGTGTCCTATTCTTGTCTGCAATCGCAGAAAAGAATAGGCATTTTCTATTATGGTTGCGGCCATGTGCGGTCCTTGGAATGCACGCGGCCGGTATCCGTGTTTTGTGGATCCGCAAAGCCCTATGGTCATCTGAATGAGGCCTAAAAAGGGTTGTCTGGGATTTTTTTTTATTAATCTGACCCTCCTCTCCATTCCCAGCCAGCAGAACCCGTGAAGAGAAACATACTTACCTGCTCCCTGCTACTTGGTTCCAGCTCCTCGGCTCCCAGATTGTCTGCATCACACTTCCAGTTCCCATCTGTCAACATCCACATGGACAGAGTCATGTAAGTGGAGTGTGGACAGCCCAGGAGCCACAGAGCTGGAACCGAACGTCGAAGAGCAGGTACGTATGTTTCTCTTTGCAGGTCCCGTTGGCTTGGGGTGGGATTTAAACAAATGATAAGAGGACTCCAGTTTTATATAAGTGGTGGCTATAGTCAAAAGCCTTGACCTTGTAGTGGAAAGTAATAGAAACAATCTAGTACCAGGCCCCCTCCGTAGGCCACTAGCAGTTACGTGGTCTGCCACATTAGTAGGCAATGACAGATGTTGTGCCCTCTATCACTCATGATATTGTTCATCCTTTTGATAGAACTTTCTATTACCTGGAGTGCTATCATGTAGTGCTATAAAATATAGATTTTTGGTCTTCTTGGGAAGTGCCGTAAGCCCTGGCGATCTATCATCACTTGTACGGGATGCTCAGCATGTAAACAGAGGACAGAAAAGTCATTTATATCATGTTTTATTTCCCAAGTCAAATCCCAACAGGTAACAGCATTTGATGCCTAGGCCTCTCCAGGAATTCACAGTGGGAGTTCATATTCATGAGACAAGGTCATATTAATGTCTCACAGGCAATTCCTTCCTTTCACAGAGGAACGTTTGATCTAAAACAAAGCGTATGAGACGCAGAAAGCCTTGGAATCGTCTCCCGCAGATGAAGTGCTGGCTCCTCAATTAAAAACTATCCTTGTGCTGCAGTGTCCTCCAGCATTACAGTATAACAGTGACACAGTTACATCCAGTTCACTTATACTATGCGTTTTCAGTCACATACTGTACTGTATTTAGGCTTAGTTGTATAAAATAGATCAGAGGGGCACTTTTTGGGATTCCAAAATAATTGTCACTGCTTCTTTTTACTGTGCAGGGAATCATTTTAAATTGGTTTTCTAATTTGGAAAACCTATTTTCAAATTCCCTACCAAGACTGGGCTTCCACGTTCAGGTTTTTTATATGCAGTTTTTGGAGCTAAAATCAAGAGTTGATGAAAAAAAGATCAGTAGCTGTCCTTTATATTTACTCCCTTTATGATCTACACCTGGTTTTGGCCTACAAAACTGCATTAGAAATCCTGAACATGGAAACCTGCCTAAAAAATTGAGAAGAGACCCTCATTTGGGACTTTCACCTTACACAGATGGCCTATACATTTCATTGGGGACCATGTCATGCATCATTTTCCTGAATTGGTCCTGCAGGAGAATTGTATACTTGTTGCTGGTTCCAACGAAGATCACAACTGATCGCTGGGATTCCCAGTAGGAGGACACCCTGTGCTGAGGTCATTTATCGTAGTCCAATGGCACATCCAGAAGTCTGATACCATTGACATGACTGTGGTATCAAGTGCCTAATGGACTATACATCTAGATGATAACGTTATGTCCCTCCTTTAACAGTGGAGTTATGACTGCCGGGAACAGGAACTGATTTGTTTGTTATTCAGTTCTAGTTGTCTAAGGCTCCTTTCACATGAGTGAGTTTTCCACGCCGGTGCGATGTGTGAAGTAAACGCATAGCACCCGCATTGAATCTTGACCCATTAATCTCAATGGGTCTGTGTACATGAGCATTTTTTTTACTCATCAGTCTTGCTTTGCGTGAGAATTGCAGCATGCTCTATATTCTGTTTTTTTCATGCAGCCCTGGCCCCATAGACGTGAATGTGGCTTCAGTGAAAAATGCACTGCATCCGGATGTAATCTGGATGCAGTCAGGATGCAATGCATTTTTTACTGATGGTTGGTAGGAGTGTGCAGAAATTGACATGCAATATGGATATTAAAGGGGTTGTCTCATCTGAGACATTGGTGGTTTATCGCTAGGATATGCCACCAATGTCCTAGTGGTGGGACTCTCATCTATCTCCCAAAGTGCACGGAGAGCAGCTGTGCCTGCAGGACCGCCCTTCATTAATTTCTTTTGGACTGCTAAAATAGGCGAGGGACAGGTCCTCCAGAGCTGTGTGGAATATTGGTATGATTAGTGAACACATCAAAGAGCATACTAGAGGTTGACCATGTAACTGCTGTGGGGCCTCTGGACAGAGGGGACATAGACCAAGTTGGCTGCATCCTTTATTTTAACGAACAGTGAGAAATTGTATTGATCCCCTCTTCACAATGTGGGGGAGTTAATGTAAAGATCATAGACACAGTTCTCTTGTCCTAGGTGGCTAGGGGGTGTGGTTGTGCTAAACACTTCTCGTTTGGGGGGGGGCTTTCAATCTGTACTCTATAGGACCTTCTCAAATTTCACTGGAGATAGATGGGGAAGATAGGAAAGAAGAGAAGCAGATCCTTAGGGAAGCATCAGGAATACTGTTTTTGGTGGGTTTTTGAAGTCGATAAGATATATAAGATAGCAATATGGATAAAATAATTACATTGGATTTGTTAGTTCTCATACTCAAACATGTAGAAAACAACAGTCTTACAAACTCTTAAAACCTCACATTCAATGGCTTTCAGGGAAGTCTTGACCTTTTTTCCCCCATAAGAAGATGATCATTATTCTTATAAAGTTTTTGGTTTTGGCTATTGCTATTAGAGGACCAGCACAATAGGAAATGGGTGTTTTTTGTAGATGACCACACATTGATAGATTTTTTTTTTTTTTCATGAATGACTCATATCACGTTATGAGGTGTAACTTCGTCCCTTATTTGGCCTGTAAACTATCACTAATCATTTATAGTACAGGTGGCCTTTTGGCTCTCTTCAGTTTCCAGAGCCTAGGAAACAACATCTGCACCCTCTATAAATACTCCCTGACACCATGGCACTTTTGTGAGTTTAAGATTAGTAATCCAATTTGGCTACATGCAAATATTTGATGGTAGTGGTTTCTGTATGGCTTATATCCAATACACTTAAAAAGGTTCTCCACGTCTGCAAATAGATTGTATTTAGTATTGCAGCTCAGCTTCATTCAAGTGAAGTTCTGTTTTTTTGTTTTTGTTTTAAATCCTGGAAAACCCATTAAGACTATCCAAGATGACTTTTTTTTAGCCTCCAGTTCCTGTCCTCAGCTAGATGTAGTCACAACTTGACGGTAATCTCTGTGGTTGTGGAAGGGTTTCATTTGAGGTCTGTGATACTATTTTCATGTCTTTTGCTTGACAACCATGTACCATCGAGTTGCTCTTCTTTCTTTTTCTAGTTTGTTAATACCACTCTGGAGATGTGGTCTACAGAAATGAATGCACTACTCCAGATGTGGCCTAACTAGAGCTCTTTAAGGTGGAATCCTTGCCTTTCTCTACCCACTGGTAATATCCATACCTCTGCAACACAGTGCCGCTGCCTTCACTCATTGCCTGGCTGCATTGCTTGCTTATGTTCAAGTCTTTTTATTGCCATTTAATGGTTGTGACTTTATGAATATTCCTATAAAAACAACTACTAAATCCTAAAACTCCTAAAGAAAACTAGTACGGTTAAAAGTGCTAGGTTTATTGTTCCTTGGCATGAACAATTCTGCCTAAAGATGTTCTCCTCCTTATTTTAGCTTTAGAGAAATTTGATTCCTACTGCAATGGTAAATGATTTTCTCTGGACTTCTGTCAGCACAGCACTACATGTTGGAATAAATGGGAATTATGGAGACAAACGAGTAAGAGCGCTCAACAGTTTCCATAACTCTTGATCATCTCAATGGAGATTGATATGGTTCTCTCCATTCCCAGGAGTGATGAGGGTCCTAAACTCTCATTTTTGACCTGTGTCAAGAAATTGTAGGAAAACCTCTTTAACTATTTGTTAAGGGCCCAAATGCCATTATTCATGGAGGTCTTGTGTCCTATAAAAGTCCAGGTAGTTGAGGCATTCCAGGGAACATGGATACATGGACAGGCCTGGTCTATCAGGAAGAGAGATCATCTTTGTTAGTGACCCTCCATCTTGACAAATAGAAGAGAACACTTTATGATGTCCATATGCCCTAATAAGGGGTATTGAAAGAGGTGGTCCTTTTGAGACCTCTTTATTTCCATAGAGTTGAATGCATGAGTTTAACTTTGATAGGGCACTCTAGGTCCTAACCTGGTGACTTGTTTCCATTTTTGTAACTGTTATGATAGCCCGCATCTATTGACAGTATTATAGAGTCCCATCTGACTTGTATACAATAGTCTATTTATCCACTGAACAAAATAGACATCTTTTATACAGGGGTGAACTAATCATGTATAGATTCCCCCTTACCACAATAACATATTGTCTGTAGGGATTTTCCATAAAGCAATAAATCGTCCCGTTTACTCAGATAAATGAAGATCACAAGAGGAATAACAACCAACGGTAGCTCTTTTTGAAAACCTTTTGTTGTAGTATACAAGCTGCTGTTGCCTTCACCCATTTCTGTCTGGGAAGAGGCTCGCTGTAGGGTTCTGCAGTGGCATTACTGACAGGTAGTCTAAAAAAAAAAAAATCCCTGCCCCCCATGATGACTACTCTGTCTCACATATCAGAACCTCCAAAACCATTCACAGTATAAACACACATGTCAATTATATTAGCCAATCTTTATTTTGAGTCGAATGCACCAACTTTTTATTTTGGCTCCTAAAAATTAGGCCTTGTATTTCTCTAAAAAAAATTAAAACAATCCCCTTTAAATATAGGTGAGTCTCTATGGAGTATTTGATAAAACTATTGTTAAAAATAAATCTTCAGCGATTATGATCTGTCTCTGAGAAAAAAATGGGTGATAACCATTATGAGCCACCTAAAGGTCAGCATATACATTAGGGTGCATTGCTTGCTTATGTTCAAGTCTTTTATGGTTGTGACTTTTTCAATTTCAACTAAATCCCAAAACTCCTAAAGAAAACTAAAGCACGCCTCCCAACTTTGTAAACGAACAAAGAGGGACACATTGTGTGTTCCGATTTGTGCACCATGGCACATTTTTTCCACACTAGGCCACGCCTCTAGTTCCGCCCAAAACATAACTATACACCTAATCCCAACCAGCCCCCTTAATGCCCCCACATAGTAGTTATTTCCCCTTCATGCCACCGCACAGTATTTATGCCCACATTGTACCCTCTCATGGAATTATAGCCAGCTGTGCCCCCAGTAATATGCCCACATTGTTCCCCCAGTAATATGCCCAGCTGTGCCCCCCAGTTATATGCCCAGCTGTGCCCCCAGTTATATGCCCACATTGTGCCCACCAGTAATATGCCCAGCTGTGTCCCCAGTTATATGCCCACATTGTGCCCCCAGTAACATGCCAACATTGTGCCCCCTCACAGAAATAAAAAGAAATAAACAACTCATACTTACCTTGTTCCTAGCAGCAGCACCAGCAGGACATCGGTTTCTCTAGTCTGTGAAGGGGGCCGAGCTGAGACTGACGGCCGGCCGGCCTGCCCCCCACACAGACCAGAAGTATGGAATGCCGGCAGCGGGGAGGAAAGATGGAGCAGGCTCTCTGCTTCTTCATAATACAGGCAATTGTCTCTGCTTCCTATGAATGCAGAGACAGCTGTCAGTAAACGGGACATACCTCCCCAGGAGAGCCACTGAAATCTGGGACTGTCCCGCCCGATCCGGGGCGGTTGGGAGGTTTGCTAAAGGGGTATGATGCAGTTTTTGAAACCAATATCAGGAGAAATTTCTCTTCCAAACATGGGACACATGATCTCTACTAATCACCAATGCCTTCCTCTCTAAGAAGGAACAGATGGAACTTCCGAATAGCTGAAAACTGCTTGAGCAGCTTATCATTCAAGGATTTTCTTAATATATTAGTGATTTTTTAACTTTAGTAGAAAATAGAACTCCACATAAAAACGGCTTAATGGGGTTGTATAAGATGAGAGAAACACGCTGCACTACTAGTCACAGCCTATGAAAAAGAAGGCTGCTATTTCTCAAAAAAAAAACAAAGCAGACCTTTTTTTTTCTCAAACAACCTCTTTAGAAGGACCTACAGTATAAATAGCCAGACTTTTATATTATTTTAGTGTTAGGTTTTCCACTGGATAGAATATTAATTTGCTTGTAATTCTCCTGTGTTGTTATGGAATGCTCTTTTGATATATATTATGTTTGCTTGTGCCACTTTTGAAGCTGCCATTTGCACAGTTATTAAGCCCATGCTAAGTGTTCCCACCAGCTGCTGGCTCTTTCATTTGGTCTGAACTGCAAATCTGCTTTGTTTTGGTGGTTGATATATCAAAGTATGATTTCTTCCCTTGTGTTTTAGGTGTATTACCCAAACCTGGGCTGGATGTGCGTTGATGCCACAGATCCACAAAAAGGCAACTGGTTGCGGTACGTGAACTGGGCTCGCTCAGCAAAGGAGCAGAACCTCTGCCCTCTGGAGATCAACAGAGCTATATACTATAAAACCCTGAAGGTATGATGTGGCCAGACTTGTGCCATGCTATTGCTGTTTTAGCAGGGTTTAGCCTTAAAGGGTTTGTCTACTTTTTTTTTTTTTAATGATTACTTATGCTCACACTAAGCCATCGTTAGCTGATTGGCGGGGGTTCCACACCCAGCCCTCCCTCCCCCAATCAGCTGTTCGTCAATAGCTTCAGCGCTGGAAGCTGACAGCTCAGTCAACTTTGTAGTGGGTTAGTGCAGCTCTGTTCCCATTGAATTCAATGGGCTACAGTCCACTATAAAGTTAACAGACCTGTTTCCTTTTGGAATCGAAGATATTGCCGAATAGCTGATATGCCCTATCCTGACAAAAAGCCATCACTTAAAGGGGTTGGCTACTTTCTGGTTATTGTTGACAAATGCATTTGTGAGATGATTAGGTGCAGTGTATCTGATTGAATGAGGCATCACATAGAAGTGATTCGCCTGGTCACATGACCCTCCATCAGCGGCCACCTTATGAGACAGGACCTCTGTGTGGACAGCACAAAAGAGCCTGTAAACAATGGGGCATACCTTTTGAAATATAGAAAATGGTGCAGAATTTAAACAAAGGCTATATTGGTAAGTGCCAAATATTCATCTCGCAAACGCATTGGTCAACAATAACCAGAAAGTGATCAACCCCTTTAATAAAACCCCTTAGTAGTCAGGTGTTCAAAATGATATGTAGATCAGCTCCTTGGCTGCTTTCTACCTTGGCTCCATTAGAGCAGAGCTGTGATCTATAGATTAACTACAATGGCTGCAGAGAGTCTGAGGTAGTCTGGGACACGCCCCTGTTTCGTCATTGGTTTAGCCTGCTGCTGTTTCTCTCCAGTACTACAGATTGGCTGCTGAAAACAAAGACATGCCCATCTCAAGCTCCCCAGGAGGTCAGTGCTTGTAGACATTATGTATATTATTGCAAGGACAAAAGGATTATAAATAGTGTTAAGCGAAGCAAAGCATTCAAAGCGGAATTCAATCCGAAGTTTAGGAAAACTTTAATTCCAAACAAATCACTGCACTTTGTGGTAACTAATCAGTTGTCCTAAAATGGTGGCTGCACGTGTTAGAAAGTAAACGTAAGGCCTGTGTCACACTTGTTTTGTGGTTTTCCGGGTTTGAGATCCAGCAGAGGATCTCAAAACCAGTCAAAACGGGTCATTTTTGTCCCCATTCATTGTCAGTTAGGACAAAACTGATCAGGATGCATTCCGTTGGTTTTGTTTTGTGTCCGGTCTGTGAAATGGAACAAACCGGAAAAACCAGATTCGGCTCCCATTGACTTACAATGATTTTCATACCGGATCTGGTTTGTTCAGTTTAGATATAATACAACCGGAAAGCCACAACGAAAGTGTGAAACAGGCCTAAGTGCAGAAGAGACAAGCCCGGGAACGCGGGATCACCCGTAATGCCATGCAGCCAGCCACCCCCCCTGTGATGCCACAGCTAGGCGGAGCCCTATAAAACCTTGATCCTGCACGGTGACCACCAATTTCCTGTGATTTGAGCATAGGGAGAGATGTGACAGGACGCTCATGCACTAGGGACACTGTTAACAGAGAGTGTAGGACAATATTGGAGAGAGAGAGTGCAGGGAGAGCGAAGGAGACTGCTGAACTACAGACTCTGCCACAATTTATCGCCGTGTGCGGTGCACCATCACTGATCCATTCTGTTAGCTGTAGAGTTACTGTACCAGCGGTTTTACAGGCAGGTCTAATTTATCGCTGTGTATAGAACTGTGCAGTGCACCAATATTCATAGATAATCCATTCTGTTAGCTGTAGAGTTACTGTACCAGCAGTTTTACAGGCAGGTCTAATTTATCACTGTGTACATAACTGTGCAGTGCACCAATATTCATAGATAATCCATTCTATTAGCTGTAGAGTTGCTGTGCATCAGTATTACAGGCCACTATTACTGGCAAGTCTAATTTATCACTGTGTATATAACTCTGCGGTATGCCAATATTTATAGCGAGTAGAGTTTCGGCAGATTGGTCTGAGTATGCCTGATTAATAGCGATTTTTGACGAATTAATTTGTAACAAATTTAATTTTTTGTTGAACTACGGCAAAACTGCCAAAACAAATTTTTCTGAATTTCACTCATCTCTAATTATAAAGTACTGATTACTAAACCTCCATGGAGAATTCAGGTAACTGCCACATACAAAATGAGGCAAATTAGACTAAGTAAAGGGAACCTGGAGGGTCGCTTTAACGTACTAGAATTTATCCTAAAGTATAATTTGTTATTTTTGGTTCCTGCAAACATGGTTGGTCTCTCTCGGGAAAGATAGAGGTGGCAGTAGTCCATCTTCCTCTCTCCGGAGTGGAGCCAAGGTAAGACAATAAGAAGCGCCACGTCTTTTTATTATTCTAGAGATCAGTAGTGTTGGCAGTAACCCCGCCATTCACAACTTCTGACATTTCAGAAGTTAAAATGGTTTTCGATAAAACAAAGCTGCCTCTGGGAACCCTCAAAATCAGCTGAGATTGCCCAAGTTTCACCAAGCCATCTCGCAGGTGAAATATAATATGAAATGTCACCCATATAAATGAATGGGGTACCATGTAATATATGGCTGGGCTGAGTTTGCCATAACAGGTGCCACTTTTACTTAGCTCCAACTAATGCAGGTGTGTTTTGAGTGGAGGACCATTCTCTGTGATGTTCATATGCCTTTAAGGCTATGTACACCTTCGAAGGCAATTTTTGTTTATGATTGCATTGTACCCATTTTTAGCTAAAAATCATATTTTCTATTGGCCTTTATTAAAAATATTGAGCTGTTCTGTCATAAAGGGTTAACTGTTTTTTCTAGCTGTGTGACTGGTACTTTCACTTTCACTTTGTGCCGGTCATCTAATAAACCTTATCTGTAAACTAGTAAGAGGTCATAAACACTTATTTAAAGGGGCTATCCCACAAAAATATTCTACAGTTTTCGACTAGCACAAGGATCTGAATAGTTTTGTAATTGCATGTAATTAAAAATTTAGCCTAGCCACTGAGTTATTCAATAAACTGTATCACTGTAGCTCCACCTGCTGTTTGTTTTTTTCTTATTTCTTTGTCTGGCTCACTGAGAAGGCCACACATGCTCAGTTTCAACCTGCCTCCTGAGCTGTGATAGGGAGAGCTGAGACACGCCCCCTGAGCTGTGATAGGGAGAGCTGAGACACGCCTCCTGAGCTGCAGCAGAAAAGACACTCCCCTTGAGCTGTCAGCTTGATATAAATGTAGAAGAACAATGAATGGGGAGATCTCTGGATCCATGTGAGGTACAGGGCTGGTTCTAGCTTTGTTAGAAAGAGGTTGTCCTGTACTATATGATTTCTGAGTTTCATTTTTTACATCGGTCATGGGATACCCCTTTAAGCCACATTCTTACCAGTAAGATAAGAACTGTGCTGTAATGAATGTTTATAATGTTGGAGAGTAGAGATAAGGAACCCGTCAGCTCCCCAACTGACGGAAAAGAGAGAAAATCCAGAGGCTGCTTCTAGAGCATCTCTGCTATATACAGAAAAAAAGGGGCTCCATATTTTTAATAAAGACCAATTGAAAAAACGATTTTTAGCTCAGAATGAGTACAAAGCAGTAATAAAAATTGCCCCAAAAGTGTTACATAGCCTTTAAGAAGTATAATACTAGAGCCAGCCAGTGAGCATCTTGGGCCACTATCATTCTATGGAAAATTCTGAATTTTCCTCATAGTAAAATCAATATGACAAGTACAACTTGTCCTGTAAGGCAGATTTGCTGTTCAGCAATCATGAAAAGCTGGATGATGATCCCCATGATGGGTTGATGATCGTATTAATATTTACATCTGTCTCTGAAAAAAGCTAGAAATCACTGATTAACTGGACAGAAAGGAAAGAATAATAGTGTGATCACCGCCTGAGACGTTGACTATGAAATTGGGTCCTCACCTGACCCCAAGTTATTTATTACCTTCCTAGCTTGCTCCACATAACTGTTTCTACTGTGTAGATACAACTTTCTGGTCACTTAATTTGTCAAACAGTAATATCCCGCAGCTCAGAATAACTAAGGAGGTTTCTTATTTATTGCAGGCCAAGGACTTCTCGTCTTAATCTGTTTTATCATAATGGTCTTTATACAGTATATTATTATATTTAAAGGGATTCTGTCAGCTAGTTTTAGCCTATAGAGCTGTGTACATGTGCTGCTAGGTCACCATTAGCATGTCCACCATATACATTTTCCATAGCTCTAAGTGCTTTTATTTAGTCACTAAAAACATGTTATATATATATGCAAATGAGGCTGGTAAGGAGCCCAAGGGGTTGTTAATAATGTTTCAGGAGCCCAGCCACACCCACTGTGAAGGAGCCCAGCACCTCTCCGCATGCCTCCAAATCTCCTCCTTGCCCCCCCGACGAGTTGAAGTGCCGTACTCTCGCACATACACAAATATACCGCATGTCAGTGCCTGCATGGTGTTTCTTCCCTGTGCTGGCATCCTCAGGGAACTAACTGCGCATGCACGAGATTACGGTTATTCAACTCTGTGACGTCGGGGGAGCAAGGAGGAGATTTGTGCTGGGCTCCTTCACAGTGGGTATGGCTGGGCTCCTGAAAAGTTCATAACAGCCCCTTGGGCTCCTTACCAGCCTCATTTGCATATATATAAAATTGTTTTTTTAACTGACTTTTTTGATTGACTCAGAGCTATGCAAAATGTACAGTGCCTTGCGAAAGTATTCGGCCCCCTGGAACTTTTCAACCTTTTGCCACATTTCAGGGCTTCAAAGAAAAAGCCCTTTTTTGATGAAGAATCAACAAGTGGGTCACAATTGTGAAGTGGAATGAAATTTATTGGATCATTTAAACCTTTTTTGTAATAATAAAACTGAAAAGTGGGGCGTGCAAAATTATTCGGCCCCCTTGCATTAATACTTTGTTGCGCCACCTTTTGCTGCGATTACAGCTGCAAGTCGCTTGGGGTATGTCTCTATCAGTTTTGCACATCTAGAGACTGAAACTCTTGCCCATTCTTCCTTGCAAAACAGCTCGAGCTCTTTGAGGTTGGATGGAGAGCGTTTGTGAACAGCAGTTTTCAGCTCTTTCCACATATTCTCAATTGGATTCAGGTCTGGACTTTGACTTGGCCATTCTAAGACCTGGATACATTTATTTTTGAACCATTCCATTGTAGATTTTGCTTTATGTTTGGGATCATTGTCTTGTTGGAAGATAAATTTCCGTCCTAGTCTCAGGTCTTTTGCAGACTCCAACAGGTTTTCATCCAGAATGGTCCTGTATTTGGCTCCATCCATCTTCCCATCAATTTTAACCATCTTCCCTGTCCCTGCTGATGAAAAGCAGGCCCAAACCATGATGCTGCCACCACCATGTTTGACAGTGGGGATGGTGTGTTCAGGGTGATGAGCTGTGTTGCTTTTACGCCAAACATATCGTTTTGCATTGTTTCCAAAAAGTTTGATTTTGGTTTCATCTGACCAGAGCACCTTCTTCCACATGTATGGTATGTCTCCCAGGTGGCTTGTGGTAAACTGTAAACAAGACTTTTTATGGATATCTTTGAGAAATGGCTTTCTTCTTGCCACTCTTCAATAAAGGCCAGATTTGTGAAGTGTTCGACTGATTGTTGTCCTATGGACAGACTCTCCCACCTCAGCTGTAGATCTCTGCAGTTCATCCTGAGTGATCATGGGCCTCTTGGCTGCATCTCTGATCAGTCTTCTCCTTGTTTGAGATGAAAGTTTAGAGGGACGGCCGGGTCTTGGTAGATTTGCAGTGGTCTGATACTCCTTCCATTTCAATATGACGCTTGCACAGTGCTCCTTGGGATGTTTAAAGCTTGGGAAATCTTTTGGTATCCAAATCCAGCTTTAAACTTCTCCACAACAGTATCACGGACCTGCCTGGTGTGTTCCTTGGTCTTCATGATGCAGAACCCTGAGACTATCACAGAGCAGGTGCATTTATACGGAGACTTGATTACACACAGGTGGATTCTATTTATCTTCATCAGTCATTTAGGACAACATTGGATCATTCAGAGATCCTCAATGAACTTCTGGAGTGAGTTTTCTGAACTGAAAGTAAATGGGCCAAATAATTTTGCACGCCCAACTTTTCAGTTTTATTATTACAAAAAAAGTTTAAATGATCCAATAAATTTCGTTCCACTTCACAATTGTGACCCACTTGTTGATTCTTCACCAAAAATTTAAAATGTTATATCTTTTTGTTTAAAGCCTGAAATGTGGCAAAAGGTTGAAAAGTTCCAGGGGCCCGAATACTTTCGCAAGGCACTGTATATTGTGGACGGGCTAACAGCGATCTAGCAGCACATGTACACAGCTCTGTAGGCTAAAACTAGCTGACAAAATCCCTTTAAGTCTCAAGAATCCCCTTTAATTAGAGCAACATTACGCCATACAATATAATGTATACATCTAAAGGTTGTGGACACCTTTGCACATTTACTTTGGACAAAAAATAATTTTATCAATTCGTCTTTATTTAAAAAAAAAATTTCAACAGTTTTTCTTCTACATCTTTCAGTAGGTTTACTGCATCTGCAGGCTGTTGCTTCTCCTTCTCAGTGAATCTGTCAGAGAGCTGGCTACAGCTTGATCTTATCTCTAAGACCTTATCTCTAGTTCCCTGACAGCTTATAAACACTTAAAGGGGTTCTCCAGGATTTAAGAAAATGAAAATACTTAAATATTACTTTATTATAAATATATTCCCAAACACCATAATGGCTTGTTTTGTCTAGGGAGCAATCATCAGGGGAAACAAAATGGCTGCCGTTCTATTAGTACATACAAAACCTGTCCAAATCACAGAACAGGACAAGTTACTTCACAACACTGAGGTAAAGAGCTGCCTCATCCTCCTCTCTGCTTGTCAGGGATTACAATCCTGAATACAGATGATAACATCTTCAGCTGAATCTCTGTAGGAATGGAGTTCATGAGCAGATGTGGCTGATAAGTATGCAGTCTCTATTACCACAGTCTGTCCTGTCTGTCCTCTCTGTACTTCATGTCTACTCATGATCTCCATTCCCATAAAGATTCAGCTGAAGATCATATTAAACTGTATTCAGGATCACAATCCCTGACAAATAGGAGAAGAGGATGAGGCAGCTTTTTCCTCAGTGTTGTGAAGTAACTTGTCCTCCTGTGTGATTAGGACAGTTTCTGTGTGCACTAATAGGACAGCGGCCATTTTGTTTCTCCTAATCATTGCTCCCCAGACAAAACAAGCCATTATAACTAATGAAAAGTATTTGGGAATATATCTATAATAAAGTAATATTTACGTATTTTCATTTTCTTAATTCCTGGAGAACCCCTTTAACTGCCATATCTTTCACAATATAATGGGCCCTTTACACAGTCCGAGAATTGAAAAGATCATCATGCTTGTTGTTTCTTCATATGAAGTGGATGAGGACGACAGTGTGGAAAATATTGTGGCAGTAAGACTTTCAGATGGAAGACTATGTGCAGTTGGGTTGATCTGGCAGTGTAAATGTACCGCCGATTACCCAACAAATGAGGGAAATGCTCGTTCATCGGGTAATTGGATCGTTAGTGCAGGACAAAAACCCTTGTTTCCCGACAGCAGATCGTGCTGGGTAAACACAATCTGCTGCCGGGAAACAACAAGTCTGTATGAGGAAGAGTGATCACTCATCCCATATTGTGGAGGAGTTCGGTGCTATTACATGCAGTGGTCCCCTTCCACAGTATGGGAGCGAGCAATAGCTAATGCCATCACTCGTCCCCATACAGGATCACTGTTTGCACGATCTACTGCCGGCAAATGATGATTTAGGTCTGGGATGACCAACCTGAGGCCCTCCAGCTGTTTCAAAATTACAACTCCCAGCATGCCCAGACTGTCTACAGCGATCAGCTTACAGCAGGGCAGGTGGGAGTTGTAGTTTCACAACAGCTGGAGAACCGCAGGTTGGCCATCCCTGATTTAGGTGTTGATCCTATTACCCGATGAACGAGTGTTTCCCTTGTTCATCGGGTAATCGGCGGCACCTTTACCCCGGCAGATTATTGCTTATGATCGTTAGTACAAACGCTCGTTAGTGATGATCTGCCTGAACATCATGAGGTCTAAAGAGGCCTTTAGGAGTGAGGACATGCTGTCTAGTGTCACGGGCCTTGACATCTCCATGAACTACACATAACTACATTGGAAAAAAATGACCGGCTGTGGTGTCAGACGCTGGACTTGTGATCTGGGAACCTAGAGTGCTTATGGGGCTGTAATACAGACCAGTAAAGACTCTGTGCCGCCATACTGGGGCCGTGCACATGACATTGTAGTTGATCATGAATTTCCAGGTTTTGAGTTGTTGGATTTGTACACCAGAACCTGTAATGGGGCAGCATATGACACAATGGAAAAGGACTAGAGAGAGCTATGGGGGTAGACTTATGTCACATTGTGACCCTTGTTAGTTCAGGTGGTAAGTGACCACGGAGGGGAATATGAGTGCTTCAGTGTGTGTGTGTGTTGCCTTCATTTGAACGTTCAATTAAACTAGGAAAAGCCTTGTTAATATTTTACAATAAATATCTTATTCTGGGGTGAAAGTCCGCGCTCACTAATTAAAATCCTATATTTTAACTGCCTTGTAGTAAAACATTTGTAGCAGGTGCCGCTTCCGACCAAGGAGAATATCTGAGTTTCGTATCCTTTGATCAGTTTCCCAACACCTGAGCTGGGCTGTGATCTGTCTGCCAGCGCAGCTGCAGTCTCCGCACTTAGGATGCCAATCACAGCCTCGCACTTCACAGCGGTTGTATAAGAGCGGTCGTTCTGCAAGGTCATTTCTTCTTCTGCCGCCATAGAAAGCATCTTCTATGTCAGTGATTTCAGAACTAGATAGAGGATGGATTATTGCCCTTGTCCTGTTGTAATATATGTGCTTTTTCCCTTGTTGCCGGTCACATGCTTATTCCTGAGGAGAAAGCCTCTGTAATCAGAAGACTGTAAAAAATATAACAATAATATAATTTCTGCAACTAAAAATCAGTTCCATATAAGTAAATGGGATTGTTTCTGCAGTATGTACATGGATTTCTACAATTCCCATTCAGAAGAATTGGAAAGTCGCATAAAATTCGGCAGCAAATCAACCGCATGTGAATTCACTTTAAAGGGGTTGTCTAATCCTCTGGATAGGTCATCCCCATCTGATTGGCAGCCGTCCGAAACTCTTCACCCTCAGCTGCTCTCCCGTAAAGCCTCATTCACACATCCGTGTCCGTGCTCAAATACGTGTCCGTTTTTTGCTGTCCGTGTTGCATCCGTGTTTCACTGACAGTGAACAGCTGAAAAATAATTTTCAAAGCATCTCTTCTTAATGATCCGTGAAACACGGATGCAACAAGGATGGCATCTGTCCGTGTTCGGACCGTGCTAAAACACTGATGTCTGAATACACACATTAAAATGAATGAGAACGTGTGCTGTCCGTGGAGAACACATACAGCACACGTATGAATGAGGCTCAACTCTGGCACCAAAACTAAAAGGCTATGTCCACTGGTAAAATCGATTGGAACAGCACTGCAGTAACCAGGTTTGACCACTACTCCATGATTTTTTTTTACTGACCCACAGTCAGTAAAAAAATACTGAAATGTGAACAGACACATTTAAATCAATAGGTACGTGTGCTGTCCGTGGATAATGCGGACAGCACACGTTGGTGAAAAACAGAAATGTGGACAAGGCTTCACTATAGTACCATAGATGTCTATTAAAAATCAATGGACTTCAATAATGACCCATAATTTAAAGTGCTGGAAGCCTCCCTTAAGATGGGTTTTCTGGTGGTAAATGCCATTAAGGTGATTAAAGGGGTATTCTCATCCTGTACAATGGGGGCATATCGCTAGGATATGCCCCCATTGTCTTATAGGTGCGGGTCCCACCGCTGGGGGGAGCGCTGTGCCTGGAAGACCCCAGGTTTCCCGGGGTCCGGCCACCACCAGGCACAGCTTCCCTGCTGCTCCCATAGAAATGAACGGGAGCGCACCGCGCATGCGCGGCCACCGCTCCCACTCATTTGTATGTAGCCGACGGAAATAGCCGAGCTCATAGCCGAGCGTACAAGATGAGAATACCCCTTTAATGCTACTTTTATAATGTTATGGCATTTGACACTGTTGCCCATTTTGTTATAGCCCATAGAAACTTCCAATCCAGGATGCATGCTGCAGTCAATAGCGAACGAGGCATTTAAATGGTTTCAGAGGAAGTGAGCTCCCTCTTTCACGACCATCTTCCTCCCCTCATGACCCGATCATGGGGTGCCAGTGGTTGCTTTTACAGATGGAGGCCTATTAATGGGCCCTGTTTCTGCCACATACAGAAGGCTAATAGGCTGGATCTCAAAGTAATATCCTCAGCTGCCACCAGCCATATGTTCTGTTAGAAGCTGGTGCAGTTACAGGGAGAGAGCTGCAACAGAAAGACACGCCTCCTGAGCTGCCAGGGTGAAGATAATCTAGCAGAGCAATTAGAGCAGTGAATTTGGAGATCTCTAGACCCATGTGAGGTACAGGGCTGTTCTAGCTTTGTTAGAAAAGGATTGTAATGTACGATATGATGTCTGATTTTAATTTTTTTATATCAATCATGGAATAACCCCTTTAATTTATCCTGCATAGTACGTGTCAAAAAAAACCCTAAACATTTGCTGTTTCTTGTTTTTTTTTTTTCCACGAAAAAAATTATGTACGGTACCCTAGAATGGTATAAAAAACTATTAGAATACAATTTATCTTACAATAAGCAAGCAGGAATTGAGCCAGTGCCATCAGCAGCAGGTGTCAGCTATAACATACAGCTAACACTATACAGCTGACACACTGCTGCAGTGGGCAATATCAGAGCTAGTTTCAGTCCCGGCTTTTTAACTCCTTTTGATGCTGCAGTCAATAGTCACCGCAGAACCTACTGTAAGTAATTTATAGATGGTGAGGGATTCCTCTCTACCCCATTGAGCAAAGGCCTGTGGACCTAGCTATTTACGTAAGCCTATTTGGCCCTGGAGGCAGGCTCTAATAGGCAAAGTGTCAGTGTAAAACTGACACTTCAATATGACTATTGCATTGTATTATACAGTGCCTTGCGAAAGTCTTCAGCCCCCTGGATCTTTTCAACCTTTTGCCAAACATCAAAAAGCAAAATCTACAATGGAATGGTTCAAAAATAAACGTATCCAGGTCTTAGAATGGCCAAGTCAAATTCCAGACCTGAATCCAATTGAGAATATGTGGAAAGAGCTGAAAACTGCTGTTCACAATCACTCTCCATCCAACCTCAAAGAGCTCGAGCTGTTTTGCAAGGAACAATGGGCAAGAATTTCAGTCTCTAGATGTGCAAAACTGATAGAGACATACCCCAAGAGACCGCAGCTGTAATCGCAGCAAAAGGTGGCGCAACAAAGTATTAATGCAAGGGGGCCGAATAATTTTGCACGCCCCACTTTTCAGTTTTATTATTACAAAAAAAGTTTAAATGATCCAATAAATTTCGTTCCACTTCACAATTGTGACCCACTTGTTGTTGATTCTTCACCAAAAATTTTAAATGTTATATCTTTTTGTTTGAAGCCTGAAATGTGGCAAAAGGTTGAAAAGTTCCAGGGGGCCGAATACTTTCACAAGGCACTGTACAAGCGATCGGACCATTGTAACTTTAAAGGGGTTGTGCAGAGGTTTTATATTGATGACCTACCTCAGGATAAGTCATCAATATCTGTTCGGCGGGGGTCCAACACTCGGCAGCCCTGCCAATCAGCTGTTTGAAGAAGAGGCAGTGCTCCATGCAAGTGCTGCTTCCCCCAAATTACACTGCCTGTCATCTCCCTTGCAGCGGTGGCATAGTGGAATTACAAGTACTTCCCCCATTAAAGGGTTTCTGTCACCAGTTTTTTCGGTATGAATCAGGCTGACATTAGAGATGTGCTAATGTCACCTGATTCCAAATATATATGTGTTTTATTTACTGGTACCCCCATTTTTATATAAAATGAACTTTTATTTTATGCTAATAAGGCTTCTAGGTGCAAGGGGCGTTACCTCTGCTCCTAGAGGCTCTGTTGATTGACAGGACCAGGCAGAGAAGAAACACTCCATTCACCATAGCTTACAAGGACCTTCAATGATGTCATGACCATGTGATCAGTCACATGGTTAGGATCACACAAACAGCCTGTCTCCTCCTAAACCATGGTTCCGACCCCTCAATTTCCCCTAACTCCGACTCCCTCATACATGGCGCATGTTTAAGTGATAACTTTAAACAAACTTTGCATAAATTAATAGTACAGATATGTCATGACAAAAAAAAGTTTGTAATATATGTTTTACTAGATATCTTTAATCTGAACTTTCATTATCAGGCTTTTCTCTGGGTACAGCTCACTAAGGGCCTGATGTATGAAAACTGTCTAAGACTTTCTTTGTTGCCCATAGCAACCAATCAGAGCTCCCCTTTCATTTCTCCAGAGCACTACATGAAATGAAAGGGGAGCTCTGATTGGTTTCTATCGGCAACAAAGAAACTTCTACACCTAGACAGTTTTCATACATAAGGCCCTAGGTGTTTTACATCAGAGGAAAAGCAAACTAAAACATAAAGCATACAGAAAGAACATGCACTGGACAAGTGATTTATGTACAGTTTATTGAAAGTTTAGATATACTAAGAATTACTTGCCTTAAAGGGGTTTTCTCAGCACATTGATTCACTGGCTGACAGACAGTTTGCACTCACTTTGTCCCATCAGGCTGTGGGTGGGTCTCCAGCACTTATTAGCATATATTAACTTACTCTGATAGAGTAGGAGATTGTGATCTCTAACACAATTACATGTAAAGCCATGCTTCTCAGTCCTCACAACACTTGTACCTTTTACTTACTGCAGGTAATCACTCAGAGCTCAGTCCCATCATTCTTCACTGCTCTCAGCCAATCAGATAAGTCTTTCTGGTCTGCAGGTTACCATAGAAACCTGTGTGCAGTAAGAGACCTGCTGAACTGTCTATAGTTGATGACTAAAGTAAAATCTATTGACCACTGTATTTAGAAAATGTCTTCTTTTAACTGTCCCTTTATGTTGAAGGCTAATCTTTGTAACTAGTGAGAAAACATATTTAATCCTGTTTTCTCTAGCAGATCTGAGATGAGTGCAGCAATTCCTTCCCAGTGCTTTTTTCCTCTGATCTGTAGCAGAGGAGCTTAACTTCTGAGCATCTACATAAAGGGCAGCCACAGTCATCTCAACTAAAAGCCTAGATCCTTAGATCAGGAATAGAACAGACATTTTTAGGACATTTCATCATTTTCCCAAATTCTTATGAAAATATATTCAGCACATACTGCATTAAACTAACTAATGGACACCTACTCCGACTCCACGACTCCAACTCCACAGCCCTGCCTATAATAAATAAAATTTAAAAAATACATAATGCAATTTTGCCCACCTTACCTCTCAAAAAATGGAATAAAAAGTGATCAGAAAGTCATATGTACGCTGAAAATGGAACCTATAAAAACTACAGCCAAGTCCACAAAAAACAAGCCCTCGTACAAATAATTGAACAGTCCTCATAGGACTGGGCCAGGGCCACAGAGATAGGCGCTGGAGAAACAGGTAAGTGTGTCATCTTTTTTATTTTAAGCAATTGTCTGAGATTAATTTGTCCAACTCCTTTAAGGGATAAATGATTACAATTTAAGGATTATTCTTTGCCCGATCTTCCAGAAAAATGTCATGTATCATTTTGGGACAGTCCATTCAAAGTCTATAGTATAACAATACACACATGCCCTGATTTACTAATTTGTCTGCACTAAAAAATCTGTCTAAAAACGTGGTGCAAATTGGCACATTTAGGGTTTGCACACTTCTTCCCGACATGCTTGACAAGGGGTGGGGCTTAACAGAAAGGGGCGGGGTTTCATAGGAAATGGGTCCGGCCTAAGATGCACCAAAATCGGGCCACAATTCTGCGTAAAAATACTTGCTATAGAGTCAGAGAAAAGTGTCTGTCCCTGCACCAGATTTATCATCCAGCCTGAGCCCCAGTGATCAATCTAGTGCAGGTTTAGACAGACGGTCTGTGTTTATGCCTTTTTTTGGATTAGTAAATCTGGGCCAATGTGTTTTTGGCTTTTTTTATATAGTTTTTGGGGCCTCTATAAAATATTACTAAATAAGAAACCCCACCAAAAACACTTAAAGGGGTATCCCCATCTCGGACATTGAGGGGGCATACTGCTGATAGGTGCGGATCACACCTCTGGGACCCGCAACACAGATGCTGGAGGACGCACCGATCATGTGCGGCTGCCCTCCATTCATTCCTATGGGAGCGTCAAAAATAGTCGAGCGGCACACTCCCCCATTTTCGGACGTTTTTTTCATTTTCGGAATTTCATTTTTGTGGCTGATGGAAATAGCTGAACCAGCACTCGGCTATTTTCAGAGCTCACATAAGAATAAATGGAGGGCGCTCGTGCTTTCCGGTGCGCCCTGCGGCACTTTGCAGGCTCCTCTATAAGTATAGGTGATATGCTCCCAGTGTCAGAGATGGGAATAACTCTTTAAGTTGGGTGGCAAACATATTGCCTAAAGTAGTTGTAACCCAGCTTTCCCAGAAGCAGAAACTTTAGAATTTTCAACAATTTGTCAGATAGATAGATTTATTTATTATTATATCTAAATCTTGGGGAAAATGCCCTTTAGCCTTGGTTATCTTTTTAATTCCGCTTTATAAGATGACGTTGCTTACATTTGGGTTCATTTTGAGTTAGGAATATTTGGCAGACTGCTCGCTGTCACTGGTATAAGCAGCCATAACCCTTCTTCCTCAGGGCAAGAGGTTAAAGGGCAATCACTCTGCCCTATCCTGTGCCACCAAGCCTGCAGATTATGGATCATGCAGTCCTCCTTCCAGCAGAGGGTATAATTGGAAAGCCATTTGCTCAGTCAGCTCCCAGGCAGCCCTCACCCTCCTCCTTCTCCGTCGTCCTCCCCTCCTCCTGTCTTGCAGGCTGAATAGTTAGACTGCTCTTCCTGTTTGGTTAGTATGAAGCTAGTGCAGAGTACAGCTGTTTATAATCCCCATAGCTGCTTCCACGCCCTCTGGCCCTGAGCCTGCTTCTCTCTCCCTCTCCCTTTTTTTGCAATGTACTAACAACCTCCCTTCTGATTGGTGTTATATTTGTCTCTGTAATTCCTGCAGCCAATTGAGCCGGGAGAGGAGCTCTTAGTCTGGTACAATGGAGTAGACAACCCAGAGATAGCAGCTGCCATAGAGGAAGAGAGAGCTGCCAGCCACAGAAGCAAGAAGAGCTCGCCCAAATCCAGGAGGGGTAAGCAACACTGGGATCATTGAGTACTGGGGAAGGAGGGAGGGGGGAGATGTCTCCATGCTGTGTGTGCCTGGATGTCGCTGTGACCTTTCCCAGACTGCACTGTCTGCATGATCTCGTACACATATCCCTACAGCTGAATCATATGATGTGTGTATGCCAGCTCCGCACAGACCGCCCGCATCCTCCCTCCGCTCTCAGCCCCACACTCTGCAGTTTTGCCTCCATGGGAAGGGGCTGTTTTATTCGTTTTGTCTTTTACGGTTACATTTACTTATTCCGCCAGCTCTGCTGTGTGAAGCGGTGAGCTGGCAGCCACCGGTCTATGTGTCATACTGACACAGGAGTTCGGATGGCAAGTGAACTTCAGGCGGTGGCGTCATTGCTGGGCTTCCTGCTTCGGGCTATTGAGGTTAAACTGCAGATCAGACGGCCCCGGATAGCAGCAGAGGGGAGCGCTGTCACACGTTAGGATTACTGCAGGCTGCTGCTGTCAGGCCTCCTCAGCACACCCGAGATTTTTCTTTTTCTGTATTTCCTCCTCACGTCAGCTGTTGTGACACTTGATCGCCCTCCATATAATTATTTTATACCGCAATAAATGTCTGTTTATTGTGTATAGGCTGCATATATTGTGTGCATACAGTATCAATCATGTATAAGCTCTATATAAAAATGGGTGCGTATACCGTACTGATCGTGTACAGTATGTGGCATATATAACGTGTATATGTATACTTTTATATTTGTGTGGTATATAAAGTGTATATATTTTCTTATATACTTATATATGTGTACTACTGTATAGGTTATGTCTGTGTGTTGATTTTATTTTCGTGTACATGGAAATCGTGTGCTTTGATCACATGTTGTGACTGTATCCTGTACCTTTATAGGTATACATACTGTATGTTAATATCCACCGTATATAATGTACACCGTGTTTACAGTGTGAGGTTGTATTGACCATGTGTGTGTTTGTGTATATAAATCAATACAAGTACATAGTGTACCTAGCGTTCTTCATCTATATCATGCATATACTGTACTTTATATATATTTATAGGTATATATATATTACATGATAATGTACTACTATTCTGTATATATAGCTTTAGTAACACTCTTGTGTAACCGGGGTAGGGCCTAGTGGGGGAACAAGGAAATGGTGATCTGTGAAGTATTTTAATGTAGTTATCAAGAGATCTGTTGCTCAACCTCCTGAGAAGAAATGTGAAATTCCAATTTAACAAGTCACATGTAAGTCGATGCCGACGTGTTACTGAAGTGAACGTTCTTATGAGGCCGGCTCCTCCAGTCACCATTACTCGCAGCTTAGGGGTCCTGTGAAGTACATGGACTAGAGGTTGTCAGAGAAGATGGTCTGTGGTCGCTGGGAAGTCTTCTATTCCAACTCACCATTCCTTAACTCTGAGGTCCTGTGTGACACTAACTGACCTCTTACACAGGCCGATCATCAGAATGAACTTTCCTAGAAACGTTCCTTCATTCAATCGTTGCCAATTGTAAACTCCCGCCGATCAAATGCTTGTTGGTCAGTGGATTGACTCTTTTACACAGGCAGAAAAATGCTCTTTTTTCGGCAGTACATCTTCCAGTGTAACAGGGACATGCCTTGCCGACAATAACATAAATGAAAGGCCGCACAAACTGTTAGGCCCCATTCACACGACCGTATGTACATTTCCACATATTATCCGCATTTTTGCGGATAAGATGCGGAACCATACAGACCCATTCATTTTTCCATAGGAGACAAAAATGCGGAATGCACACCGTGTGCCATCCGCATCCCGTATCGCACGGAAGTTCCCCCGCAAAAAATATAAAACATGTCCTATACTTGGCTGCAAAATCACGTCCGTAGCCCCATTAAAGTCAATGGGTCCGCAAAATTGCGGAACACTACGGAAGACTTTCCGTATGTTTTCCGTTCCGTTTTTATACGGATCACTGAATACATACGGTCGTGTGAATGGGGCCTTAGTCAATTAAATAGTGAAAGCTCCTTAATTGAGCGACAGTTGACTTGCTATATCATCAATCTCCACATGATGGACAGAAATTTGTCCATGTAAAAGGAGGCTACTTTTTAGATGTATCTGTCCCTGGTAAAGCTAGGTGACCACCTGTATGACTGCCGATACAGCTCTCACACGGGTTATCCTCCAGACTCCTGATGAATCTAACTAGTGATGTAGATGAGGCTTCCAGGAAAGCTGTCCCCACATGTACAGAAGTTTATGATGGAGTAGAGGAGTTAGTAAAACGTTAGAATGGGTGCCAAATATTTGTTTGGGCTTTAGCTTAGGGGTAGGCCTGGAAAGGCAATTGCATCTCTGAACTGTGACGCATCTTCCTGACAAAGAGACTGGTTCGACCTGAAAATGCGTTGCTGTGTCCATAATACAGACTATTTTGTTTGAGGCTACAGCATGCTTCTCTTCACCTCATCTGTATAAGAAATGTGTCAGGCCTCGTTCTCAATTTGTGAGCCAAAACCAGGATTGGAGCCTCCACAGGTGTAAGGGAAAGATCTGCACCTGTTCTGTGGTTTTGACCCGCACCTGGTTTTGGCTCACAAATCACTGATCAAACACTGAAGTGTGAACTAGGCCTCACTCAGGACAAAATGCAAAATCACTGAATTACAACTTTGGCCTACAAAAACACAAGGCTGTAATACAGCACCTATAGAAATCTATGGATGCATACTTTACCACCATATACTGCTTACTTCATACAAAGGTACATACAGAACCTTTGTATGAAGTCTCATAAATTCATGTGGCATCCATGAGAAAAAAAATACTTTGTGTACTGTATTACTGAGGTATTCAGGAAGAGTTGCTTCTGGGGGACCGCATATCTCGCAAGGAGGCAACATATGGTGGAACACAGTGTTTAAAGGGGTATTTCCATTTAGGATATTGATGGCATATTGCTAGTGAGTTATGAAAATAGCCGAGCTCTGGCTCAGCTATTTTCAGCAGCCAAAATAGCAGTGAATGGAGTTATGCCTGTTCTTGCACTGTGCGTCTATTCACTCCTATGGGACGGCTTGGCAATTTTCAAAACTCCCATAGTGATGAATTGAGAGTGCGCTGCACAGCACGGTGTGCTCTCCTTCACTTCGAGGGCCCCTTTGTCTAGATAGACGCAGGTTCCAGAGGAGTGAACTGCACCAATCTGACATTAATGGCATATCCTAGTGATATGTCGTCATGTCCCAGATGGGGGCCAACTAGAGTTGATCGAACGTGCTCGTAACGAGCACTGTACTGCTCGGATCCCCTGCGCTCCGCTGCGCAGCCATCCGGGCCCGTCCTCACCTGCCTGTAAGTCAATGGGCACGGATCCGTTTGGTATCACACACTAGAACCAGTTTTCTGAAGTGATGGAGGACATTTTTTTCCACATTTTTTTCACCCTATTGCTCCTCTCTTGTGTATTCCTATGTCTGGTGTTAAAATTAGGCTGCATTGACTCTTCATCCATTGTTGGGGTACAGCCACACTGTCAGGTTTCCTGATGCAGTTTTGGAAGCCAGAATCCAAGTCCTATCTGTCCTTTATACGTTCTCTCGTTTTATGACGCTCTCCTGGTTTTAGCTTCCAAAACTGCATCAGGAAGCCTGACCGTGTGGCCATGCCCTTAGTGATTTCATGTGATTTGATCAACCATTGGTTTGTGCAGTACCTAAGGTCACTATGGCCCAAACATCCCTGTGGGTTCAAGCCATTGTACGTGACATCACTATGGTCAGAATCTCACTGCGGCTTAGTATTGGCACCAAACACAGCGATACCATCAAAGGACAAAGGAAGAATTTGGCTGGTAATTATCTTAGAAAATTGTAATTTGTACCTATTTTATGTCATAATTTAAGTGCAGGCCCTCTAATGCCCATAAAGATGGTAGTGTAAGGCCCCATTCACACGGTGTGCATTCTGCATTTTTTTTCTCCTATGGAAAAATGAATGGGTCCGTATGGTTCCGCATTTTATCCGCAAAAATGTGGATAAGATGTGGAAATGTACATATGGTCGTGTGAATGGGGCCTTAGGCTGTGTTCATATCTGTGTTGAAGGCCCTGCTTGAAACCTCCACTGGAAATTCTGTCAGACGTGATGGTAAGAATAGCCTGTGTTTAAAACATCACAATGCCGGAGTGGAAATGCCACTGATTCCAGTAAGCAAGATGAAAAGGCAGGTCACACCATATTCTGGCTATACACTTCAGGTAAACTTTTTTTTTTTTAATGATGGATCCACTTTTACCACATGCCAGTATTACAAATGGTAGGCAGGGACCCTGTTTCAGTTTTTTCATTGAGGCTCAGGAGGTGCAACTTCAGCCAGGTTGACATCTGCAGCCGAGATTCTGGGGGTAAAAAGGACAAAATATCTCTGCATTTAGCAGTATTTTGTCCTGTCGATATCTATACCAGAAACCAGACTGACCCCGTTACAGTAATTGAAATCCACTGGGTGCTGCTAGTGGCCCCCATATTCCAGATCTGGAGGTTCTGGTATTCTGTTCCTATGATGGACTTGACAACCAGAATTTGACCACAGATGAGAACCTAGCCCTACTCCTCTGTATATGTATGTGTGATACTGATGACAGAAATCTGCTTCATCTGTGCCACATTGAGCCTTTTTTTTTAAGTTCAGCATCCTTTATGGTTCCCGACTACCAAAAATGTGAAATTCTGCCATTATCTATATGGAGATAAAACATGAGGATTATTGACTTCCTATCACACATGGAGTGATGACTGTGACTGGTTTACTTGCACGTCTAGTTCATTGCTGACTGCAGGACTACTCACAAACTGTTGACAGAAAATGCTTATGTCAGCTCTTACCGTACTGAACCACTAGCATCTTAGAATTGACCTGGAATTTTACGTTTCACCTAATTATTACAACATTGCTTCTAGGGGAGAATAGCTGTGTACGTACGGCACATGACTGAGCTTGTACAACAGCACTCATAGGCTCTGCCGCTCCAAGGAGACATGTAGTCTCCCTTCACTGCCCTTCAGGATCTATGTCAGGGTTACCAACTGCCCAGAAATTTTTGGACAGGCTGTAAAAATAGGAAATTTCTTTCCTGTGTCCATAGAAAAAAAAATAGACGTGTCCATGATTTTTTGGAGGCTGGTGGTGCTTGACTTGATTATTTTGGTGGTGATTATCATCATTTTACAGCTCATCGTAAATGCTGGTGAGTTCTTATCTGTATATTGAGGTATAGGACCTTTATTACTTATAATCTTTAGCATTTATAAAGATTTTCCAATTTGTCCATAAAGATTGTTAGCTGTGATTTTGGAATAAGTTGTTCAGTCAAAAGAAAAATTCTGCTTGGCAACCCTGATCCGTGCGCCGCCCTGCCCTTCAGGGTCCGCGTGCCGCCCTGCCCTTCAGGGTCCGCGTACCGCCCTGTCTGTACATGTTCATTGGCAAAAGGAGCCCTTGTAATCAGAATACATCAAAAACCCCCACCTGTTATACATTTATGACTTATCAGGCTATTCTGACAAAACCGATACCGCAAAAAAATATCTAAGTCCAGGAAAGCCCCTTTAAATATTCTAAATATAAAAGTTTACAGCCCTGACTGAAGTGTACAAACACGTCAGTGTACAGCTGATGTCAGTCATCATGAAGTTCCTCTTTTTCTACTTTCACATTTGTAAAAAGTGATTTTTCATTTTTTTCTGTTTAATTCAGCTTTGTGTCTCATATCAGCTGCAGTGCGGCCAGTCATTGTCCCCAGTGTATCCGGTGACGTAAGTACAGCTTTTATAGCAGGCATACATCAATGTAATTTTTTACATATGCCCTCATGGACCATGGGAAGTTGAGTGAACAACGTTAGGGCTCTGGTAATGGTCCCCAGTAGTATCTGTCACTTTCCATCTGTTTTGGGGAACAAGATAACTTGGGGTCCCAAAAATTATGCCAAGGGGATTTGCGTAGTAAAATATTGGATATATCCTCAGGGCAATAAGTGATTGGTTGGGATCCTATTCCCAGCACCCCCCTTGATCAGCTGTTGAAGATGCCCTGGTGCTCTGGGGAGCGCAATGGCCTCTTCCTAGGTCAAGTTCATTGGTTACTTGGCATGTGTTAAGCTTGGTCCCATTCAAATGAATTGCAGTACCAAGCATGGCCACTATACAATGAACGGCACTGTGCTTGGTATGCTGTGAGATACGCTTCAAACAGCTAATTGGTGGAGGTGCCAAGAGTCGGACCCCCACTCATCCAATATTCTCAGGATAGCTCATTGGTATTGTACTCCAAGAAAGCCCCTTTAAGCACACAATTTAAACTCCTGCATTCATGTGGAAAAACTGACACCTCTGTGATTTTGTTCTTTTGTTTTTGAGTGGTTCATGCATGTGGGGTAAAAAAATAAAGACTAACAGAGCATCTTCTAGCAACCATCAGTGAGGAATGGATTGTCTGTGTGGTTCAGGTTTTTATCACTGACCCATTGCTTTCAGTGGTTGTCCAGTTTGGGGAAGAAACCTGAAATAATAAATAGACCATTACTTACTTGCAGATCCCGCGTTACTGCTGCAGTTCTCCTGGCTGGGGTCCGTTGACCCGGCTGCAGCGGTGACGTCATGTTGACAACATGTGATCACTGCAGCCAATCACTGACCTCAGTGGTACGCTGCATGAGGCCAGTGATCCACTGCAGTAGTCACATGTGGTCAACATAACGTCACTGCTGCAGCCGGATCAACAGAGCCCACCCAGAGAACCGAAGTGGCCAGTTAAGTAACTGTCTATTTTTTTTTTTATTTCGGGCATGCCCAGAGTGTTTCTCATACATGGAAAATGCAAAAGACAGAACATGCTGCATTTTTTTTTTACACTCAGAGTAATCTTGCTTGAGTACAAAATGCCCATGTGCATGAACCCTGTGACTTTAATGGTTCTCCCAGAGGTGGGATCTGCACCTATCTGACATTGATGGTATATCCCCACAATATGCCATCAATGTCCCAGATCAGCCAACCCCTTCAATTCCCTGAGAGCTGTTCCAATGTAGCCTTCAAAACTATTTTTCTAGTTCATACAGTGAGAAACTCCATTTTTTGCTGCAGGTCACGCACCATCTAATACAGGGGTGCACCTAGCCTTTCTGCTGCCTGAGGCAAAACCTGAAATGGCACCCCCCCCTCCCCAAAGCCAATTTCTTAACCTGACCCCTTCCCTTCAGCCCATGGCTCTTCGGCTGTCCTCCCTCTTGCCCCTACCTGGTGCTGCCTGAAGCAATCGCCTCACCTGGCCTCATTGTTAATACTCCCCTGGTCTGATGTTTCCAGATCTCCCATCTTTGACCAATTGGGCCAGTCAAACTTGAGTGTAAAGGAACCATATTATCCTAAAATAAGCTCATCTGATTTGGAACTAGTGACGTTACGGGCAGTGCTTGTTCCTGCTTGTGAGTAAGGAATTGGTAATGTGCAGCATCCACTGTATGTAGGTCATGCTGTTTATATGGAGTGTATGTATAAGTAATGCTCATTTCTTGTCATATACGTACTGTACACATCCTTCTTCCTGGAAGCGAAAGCTGGTTGGAGGGTCTCCTAAGGACTTAAGTTGTCCACCTTTAGGTTACAATTACCCATGCTAAAATGTGTTGGTGTTCCTTTATGGTTTCTAAAGTCCACTGACCTATGATGTATTCAGGATTTGTGAATGCTCGGCCTAGTTCAAACAAGTGCAATTCTGACCTTCATTGGGAAAGTGGAGGTGGAGACTTGAAGAGTCATTAGGTTTACAAATGAGACTCCTGCAGATGGCCATCTTACAGATATGTTGTGATGTAGGCACATACTGTACGTTCATGTACCTGCATCCATCACATGCCATATTACTGAGGTATTCTCACCTAGAAGGCTTGCTTCTATGGGAGAGCTTGGTGCCTTTCAGATAGCTTACAGGACTGTCACATGGACCACTTGGGTCTCCACTTGATGCTATACAGCTTTGCCGTATGCACAAAATCTTATTCCGAAAAAATATATATCAGATTTTTTAGGCCCAGTTTTTGTCTAGTCATATACGTCCCTTTTGATGCACAAACCCAGACCATAATGACCACATAAGCCACTGTTTTTACAGAGAACCTGTCACCACAAAGTGCAGTGCAATCTGCGGGCAGCATGTTATAGAGCAGGAGGAGCTGAGCAGGTTGAAGTATAGTTTCATGGGAAAAGATTCAGTAAGATTCATTGAAATTTGTAATTTATACATTTAAATTTCTCCTTTAATATCTCAGAGATAGCTGTCAGTCACTGATAGCTGTACACAGGGGAAGTGTTATCAGTGATTGATAGCATTCTCTGTGTAAGTGTGTATACAGAGATAGATGTCAGTCACTGATAGCTGTACACAGGGGAGGTGTTATCAGTGATTGATAGCATTCTCTGTGTAAGTGTGTATACAGAGATAGCTGTCAGTCACTGATAGCTGTACACAGGGGAGGTGTTATCAGTGATTGATAGCGTTCTCTGTGTAAGGGCTCATGCCCACGAACATAAGGGTTCCGTGACCGTGCTGCTGACATGTCATCTTTTGTTGTGCGGAGACATGGACCCGAAAGCACATGAAAGCACTTCGTAGTGTTTCCATGGGTTTCGGATCCAAGCCTCCGCTCTGCAAAAGGTAGGACATGTCCTGTCTTTGGCCATATCTTGCGAATCGCGGTCCCATTCAAGTCGATTTGTCCACTTTCGCAGCACAGGGTGCACACGCCCAGTGCCCATATATTGCGGACCTGCTGCTTGCAGTCCATAACACGTGCACGGAGCCCTTACAGTCGTGTGAATCGGCCTTAAGTGTGTATACAAAAATAATGGTCAGTCACTGGTGACTGCACGGGGGAGGTGTTATCAGTGATTGATAGTATTCTCTGTGTAAGTGTGTATCCAGAGATAGCTGTCAGTCACTGATAGCCGTACACAGGGGAGGTGTTATCAGTGATTGATAGTATTCTCTGTGTAAGTGTGTATACAGAGATATCTGTCAGTCACTGATAGCCGTACACAGGGGAGGTGTTATCAGTGATTGATAGTATTCTCTGTGTAAGTGTGTGTACAGAGATAGTTATCAGTCACTGATAACTGTACACGGGGGAGGTGTTATCAATGATTGATAGTATTCTCTGTGTAAGTGTGTATACAGAGATATCAGTCAGTCACTGATAACTGTACACGGGGGAGGTGTTATCAGTGATGATAGTATTCTCTGTGTAAGTGTGTATACAGAGATATCAGTCAGTCACTGATAACTGTACACAGGGGAGGTGTTATCAGTGATTGATAGTATTCTCTGTGTAAGTGTGTATACAGAGATATCAGTCAGTCACTGATAACTGTACATGGGGGAGGTGTTATCAGTGATTGATAGTATTCTCTGTGTAAGTGTGTATACAGAGATATCAGTCAGTCACTGATAACTGTACATGGGGGAGGTGTTATCAGTGATTGATAGTATTCTCTAGTATGTATACAGAGGTAGTCGTCAGTCACTGATGGTTGTACACTGGGATGGTGTTATCAGTGACTGATAGCATTATCCGTGTAAGGCCTCATGCACACGACCATATGTATTTTGCGGTCCGCAAAAAATACGGATAACGTCCGTGTGCATTCCGTATTTGGAGGAACAGAACAGCTGGCCCCTAATAGAACAGTACTATCTTTGTCCATAATGCGGGCAATAATAGAACATGCTGTATTTTTTTGCAGAACGGAAATGCTGACATACGGAAACGGAATGCACTCGGAGTACCTTCTGTTTTTTTTTTTTTTTTGCGGACCTATTGAAATGAAAGGTTCCGCATACGGTCCGCAAAAAAAAAAAAAAAAAAAAAAAAAAGGAACGGACACGAATACATGTTTTGCTGACTGTTTTACGGTCGTTTGCATGAGCCCTGAGTGTATATACAGAGATAGCTGTTACTTACTGATAACACCTGCCCCTGAATAATGAAATCAGACATAGCAGAGATTTAAATGTATTGGGCCGGACACACACGAGTGTCAGTGTGAGATCCTGTTCTGGCTTCAACTTCTCTGACAGGATTGCACAGCATTATATTACTTTCTAATGATATCTCTATTGTATTGCACTGACAGCATTATGTCCGTGTCATTCGGTAGATTCCAGGGTTACGCAACCTTATAAATCATTAAAAACAGCACCACACCTGTCCACAGTTTGTGTTTGGTGTTGCAGTTCCGGCCCATTCACTTCAATTAAGCTGAGCAGTAATATCAGACACAACCCATGGACAGGTGTGGTGCTGTTTCTAGAAGAAGGCAGCCATGTTTTTCTGATAATGCTGGACTATGCAAATGAGCCTGTAGGAGCAATGGGGGCGTTGTTACACCTCGAGGCTTTGATCTCTCTGCAACTCATCGCACCCTTTGCACTTTGATTGGAAGGGCCAGTAAGTGATGATGTCTTTACTGCCTGGTCCTTTCAAAGCACAGAAGGTGAGGCAGTTACAAAGAAAACGGAGCCTCTAGGTGTAATGGCAACGCCCTTGTTGCTCCTAGAGGCTCATTTGCATATAATACAACTTCATTTTTCTCAACAATGTGGACACATATGAACATGGGACCAACACAGATGTCTTCAGCTGCCAAGTGCACATGTAACAGATTGTAGGACGGCCTCACAAAAAACACAGGTGTGCATGGCTCTATAGACCGTAATGGGTCATTGTGCTGCGGCTAGTGCATGTGTGCCACCAGAACTCCATTCCAGCCCCATTCACTATAATGGGGGCGGGACAGAGGTCTGGCCGCAGCATGGCAAACATGCCGAGAGGCGGGCGGAATAAAACTATATGTCTCATGGACACGCAACCTCCAATTTGTAGATTATAGTATAAGTATAAAGGGACTCTGATAAACCGCCATATGATAGGAAGGCATGTAGATTTTCTTTCCAGTCTGATTCATACGTTTGTGTGTTCTTTGATTTTTAACCATCTTGCTGTTGGTCACTTTATTTCTTTTTCATCTTTGACTCTGCTAATCGAAATGGGTTTTCCAGTACGACAAGTCTTCTAATGACACATCCAGAAATAAGCTAAAGCTTTATCAAACTGGTGTGCCTATAGCTTCCAATCAGATTCCACCTTTCATTTTCCAAAGGAGCTGTGAAAAATGAAAGATGGAATCTGATTGGTTGCTATGGGCAGCTAAGCCAGTTCTACTTTACACCAGTTTGATAAATCTGCCCGTATGTTTTTAGAATATGCCTGATTTAGTCCAGGATCTGCTAATTTGATGTCCTCCATAGTCTGTGAAGGTGCTCTCTGACTAATAAGTGGTAATATTCTTGCAGTCCCTTTGCGTTTTTAGTTCATATTTCACAAGCATAAAAGAGCGACTGAAGATGGTTCATGTTGATAAAGTGACTTCTTTCTATCAGTGTTGAGTTGTCTATTTTCCTTCTGAATGATCAGTGTGGTAAAGGGACCACTTGTATGAAGATTGCCCATGGCTAATGTCACTGCCCACAAGTCTATTTATAAAGTGCTTTTCTTAATCATTTCCCAGAAATTTTCTTGTAAGAATTCCAAACCTCTGGATCATACCACATACAGTCTGAGGAATGACTCTTAAGGACCTTTACCAGCCATTCCTTCCTGCTCACACATACACTGTACATTCCTTCAATGTTCTTCTTGGTACACAGACGACAGTCGTGTGAATGGTGACGATGAGGTCAGAGAGTATGTGAAAGTGAGAATATTTAATTCCTTTTTTTGAGTTTCACTGTATTTTTTGTTTATGTAGCTAAATCGTACTGGGAACTGCATACTATTAAGGGTTTAGGAAGTTTCTCATAAATTGTACTGTGAATAACGTGCAAGTCATCATTGGCACCACAGTCACCTGCTCGCTAGGGGAGGAGACCACTGCTATAACATACAGCGATCTCCTCCACAGTATGGAAAAGAGCGATCATTATGCCATTGATCGTCCCAATACAGACTCACCGTTTGCCGGCAGCAGATCATTATTACACAAGCACAATCTGCCACCAAAAAAACATGCTGAAAGATCCCCATGAACAGGCTCGTTCGTCAGGTAATCTGCAGCAGTATTAGACCCGACAATTGGCCCGACAATCACCTGGTGATCAGATCATTCTTCTAGTGACCTACTGGACATCATCTTCTCCATTGGCACGTGTAATAATAGTACATATTAAATGACGATTTGAGCCTCATGTCATATAAGGGCATATTTAACTTATGGCTGAGAAGGTCCTCACTTAATTACTTCCAATTTGTCCGTTGATAGTCGAGGGTGGAGACAAGCAAGGCGTTGGTGTCCATTTATAAGAATATATTCTCTATTTCATAAAAAAATATATATAGTCCTGCAATTTTCTCACCGCCCACTAGGCCTAATAATAAGTCCCGATTTTCTGTTCTAAACATAGAACATTTCAGTAGCCATCTCATTATCTAGTACTAGTAGCCATCTCGTTATCATCACAGGCAGAATTACAATGACAAGTAACACCTCTGTATAGATAAGACAGGATGCACCATTCACAATAGATGATATCTCTGCTTATCAGCTCCCTCCTGAACACTGGCATACCTCTACTTTCACACTAGCGGCAGTCCAAATCCGGCAGGTGAAGGGTGCTGCCAGATCCGGACTGCCACAGGGACATGTGTGGAGCCGGAGCCGCGCTCCGGCCCCACACATGTCACACAGTACATACATACACACAGACACACACACATATACGCATACAAATACACATACATACTTACATGCTCCCGGCAGGTCTCCACAGCGCTGGAGGAGCAGGACGGCACACACATAGGACGATTCCCCACAGCGCCCTCTGCTGGTGGAATCGTCATCTGTGCGCGCCGTCCCGTTCCTCCTGCGCTCTGGAGACCTGCTTGGGAGCATGTAAGTATGTATTTGTATGTGTATGTCTGTATGTATGTATGTATGTGTGCAGGTGACTGATCCGTCATGAAGTCCATTGAAAGTCAATGGAGTACGGATCCGTTTACCATTGTGGTCACACCAAACGGATCCGTCCCCATTGACTTTCATTGGGGGTCATGACGGATCTGCCTTGGTGCGGATGCCTGGACCGGAGAGCAAACCGCAGCATGCTACGGTTTGTTCTCCGGTCTGAAGATGGAACAGAATGCTTTCAGGAGCATTCCGTTGTCTTCAGTTCAGTTTTGTCCCCATTGACAATGAATGGGGACAAAACTGAAGCGTATTGAGCCCCTATGATGGAACTCAATACCAGAATTATAAAACTCTAGTGTGAAAGTAGCCTAATAGAGAGAGAGACCACGCAGCTGCTATGTGGCCCAGGGAGGAAGAGGGCCCTGCCCTGCAGGAAAGCCCTGCCCCCAATTACACTTGCATAGCTAGCTGTGAAAATCTAGCTAGCTGTGAAGGAGGACCTGCGATGATGTCATCATCATGTGACCAGGGCAGGGAGATGAAGCTCAGCCATAGAGAGGAAAATGTAGTGAAATGACATGGGGAGTCACTTCTTTGTGTGAAGGAGAGGCAGGTGTCCTTGTAGAGCACATAACATCCTAATAATAGGAGTTGTAGTTTTGTCCTACTATATCCCCCTCCATGTAATGTTCACTGATGCCCTTCAATAACAGTCTGGGTATGCTGGGGGCTGTAGTTCTCTCCTCTTATACCATCTCCCTGTAATGTCAGCTTGTGTTCCATACTAACAGCTTGGACATGCTGAGAGTTGTAGTCCTCTCCTCTTTTACCTTCTATGTGTTCCCCTCACCTGTTTTACGGCTCATGCACGTGAACTTTTTTTCTTTCCGAGTCCGTTCCGTTTTTGTTTTTTTGCGGACCGTATGCGGAACCATTCATGTCAGTGGGTCCGCAAAAAAAAGGAAGGTACTCCGTGTGCATTCTGTTTCCATATGTCCGTATTTCTGTTCCGCAAAAAATAGAAAATGTCCTATTATTGTCTGCATCACCCATATTTTTTGTGGATACGTTTTTTGCAGACCACAAAATACATATAGTCGTGTGCATGAGCCCTTACACTGCCAGCAGTAGTCTGAGAAGACTGTTTCAGTAGAGAACAACCTGCCGGAGCTCTCTGGATCCAGCATTGCTAGAGGTTATCGGAGGGCTCGCTGGCACTGTTGTACTCAGACAGCTCCAACAGGTTGTACTCTGCTGGAACAACCTATCACTCTTCTCACTATTATCATGATCTGAAGTAGCTAAGGTATGTATTAGGCTTTGTTCACATCTGGGCTAGTGACGGTCGATGTTCTGCTCTGTCATAGGAGCACCGCTACATAAACTACGGTAGTGCTGGATCTGGCGCATTTGGACATGGGGGCCTAATTCAGGTTCTTGCTATGGGGCCCAATAATTTTTTATATACGCCCTGCTCCTGAACCTTACACAGGTCACATGCCTAGAAAACTCTCCCATTTAAGTCAATGGGGTCCCTTCCTGACCATTGTGTCTATGGAACATGTAGCTGATCTGAAAAGAGATTTATCAAAACTGGTGTAAAGTAGAACTGGCCTAGTTGCTCCTAGCAACCAATCCGATTCCACTTTTCTTTTTTCACAGCTTCTTTGGAAAATGAATGGTGGAATCTGATTGGTTGCTATGGTCAACTAAGCCAGTTCTACTTTACACCAGTTTTGATCTCCCCCAGTTAGTCTTTACATACTTGGATCTAGTGGCCAGTGTGAAAACTGCACAATTTTAGAAAATTTTTTTTTTTTAAATATAGATAGTGACATGGAAAAATTAAAAAAAAAATTGCCAAAAGTTCTAAAAAATATATATATTTTTAACATAAAACTGCGATTGCAATAATAGGTCATTTTCTGATGACACATTCCCTTTAAACCTCTAAGGGCATCATCTCTCTTCTCCATGGTTACAGCTATAGCTGAAGCTTGAGTTGTAGTTGGCTTTGACATCTCTTGATTTTTCTCTATCACATCCGCTGTAGGCGGCAGAAACTATTATTATTTAAGGGTCTATATAAAGGTATGGGGAAAGACAGAAGCAGCAGTATCATCCCTACAATGAAGTAGTGTCATCTGCACTGATCATCATGCATGATCCTCTCCCCTTTTGTGCGTGTTTTTTCCTTCCTTCCTTGACGTCGAGTGTATATGTTGAGCTGTTTTTAGTAACTGGGTCAATTTGCACGTAGAAGGTGGCGGTTATATTCTGTTTAGCCTGTGTCATGTTTTCTGAATTCCAACATATGAATTGCTGAGTTATACGTCAGTACTCTGTAGGCAGACAGAGTAGTGGCGTTATCAGATTGTAGTTCTCCTCACAGCGATGTGCTACGGTTGTTTTTCTTTTAAAAGTATCTTGGAATTGTAGACCTGTATCTGGAGAGTCGCAATGTCACGTTAAAACAATGGCACCTTGCGGCTGCTGCAAGGTAAATGACTTTGTACGGCCATATTGTGCACATGGTCTTCCATATCATCCTGCAGATGACTACATAACCAAGCTCCAGTGGAGTAATGGATAACACGTGGTCAGCAGTAATGTTGAGCTAAACTATGCTGATCTGTGATTTTCCTGGTTGGTATAATTCATAAAATATTGATGAGGCATTGGATGGGCCTTTTGTCTTATGCTGCTCATGTATGGTAGTCAGTTGATGCATTTCTCCATGACTGTGGGAGTGCATATTCAGGATTTTACAGCCTAAAGGCTTGGGCCCACAGCCATAGTTTTGGTCCGCATCCGATCGGCATTTTTTGAGGCTCAGATGCAGACCCATTCATCTCAGTGGATGCAGACTGCACATCTGTGTGGGCCAACAAAAAAAATAGACCATGCCCTATTCTCGTCCGTTTTGGATAGAACATTTGTGAGAAAGTAGAACAAAAATACTGTCAGGCTCTTGGCCGGTGTCCATGTTTTTCAGATCCGTGATTTACGTACCGCAAACATGGATACAGTTGTGTCCAGGAGCCATAAAGAGGAAAATTCGGCCGCGTAGAAATTTAAAATGTTATTTCTTGCAGTATATATCTGGCCGGAGACCTAAAATAAGGTAAATGGGCCGACACCCCCAATGGTTGTAATTAGGGATGAGCGAACTTGTGTTTCAAGTTCAGCATACAAGGTTCAGGTTATTTAAGAATTCCGTTATGGAGTTCGCTACCACAGGCCATGAGTTATGGTCCATGGTCGCGGAATCCATAACGGAATTCTTAGCTAACCCGAACCTTGTATGCTGAACTTGAAAGAAAAGTTCACTCATCCCTAGTTGTAACCAATTTATTAAAAAACAAACAAAACACTTGCCTATCCACGGTCCTAAGGTTCCGTTTCAGGCTCATGGCCTCAGTGGTCACATCCGCAAGAACAGCATGTCACTGCCGGTGGTCTGCTGTTCTAACTGCTGAGTCCAATGTTTGGGGCCTCAGCAGAGGTGATCGGAAGCAGCCAGGACCGGGGCAATACCAGGCGAATGGTATGATGATGGACAAGTAGCTGTTTTGTAATTGGTCACATGTTATGACTGTTGGGGTTGTCAGCTACTAGGCCAGACAGCTACTTTAAGGTTTATGTAAAGACCCTTTGTCCAACAGTCTTAATTCACTTGCTACTGTGTGAAGAGACGAGTTTCTGCCATAAACCTACAAAACCAGAAATAGACACTAAAGAGGACCTTTCATGGGTCCAGACATTGGTAAGTAAGGACAAAGTTATGTAGGGCATCTAATGTGGATGTAAGTGATCTTACTATTTTTCCTGGGCGCCGCTCTGTTCGCCCGCTGTGCCCCTGTAAAATTCTGGCGCATGCTAATGCATAGCGTGGGAACAGGGAGGAGGAGACGCCAGGGATTCTCAATGGGCGTCTCCTTCTCCCTGGCTGTAGCGCTGTCCAATCGCAGTGGAGAGCGTCACAGCCAGGAAAAATAGTAAGATCACTTACATCCACATTAGATGCCCTACATAACTTTGTCCTTACTTACCAATGTCTGGACCCATGAAAGGTCCTCTTTAAATGTAAAGGGGTTGACCCATCTCATACATCGGTGGCATATCCCTACAAAAGTAAAAATCTCATACCTATATTCTGTGAATGAAGATGCCAGAAGGGATGAATGACAAGAACATTGCCCCCCCCCATTCCTCTAATAAACATATTCCAGAAGAGCAGCTATTCACCGCTCCTATCATAAACTGTGCTGGACTGTAAAGCTACTGGCTACGGCAGGAGGCTGCCCCCCCCTACTGCTTTGGCTGCCTTAGGAGCCCAGCCCAAGTCTTACCCCTCATCTGTCGTCCAAAAGGGGAAGAGATTGGGAGGAAATTAATCTCTTATTTCTGCAAAGTTGTTCTGGGAACATCAGAGAATTCTGCAGACTGCAGCACGGTGGGCGAGTCCAGTTATTTCTAGGTGCAGTTTTCCTTTAAGGTTACATTGGCTTTGTCTCATTTACTTTTGTCTTTGTAAGTGAATCATGATTGTGGTGTCAGCTGTGTAGAGTAATATGAGTAGACAATGGCCTGGGACATTTCTGTATTAAGTGGTCTGTCTTGTTTGTCCGGCAGGAAGTGTTTGAGTTTGGAACGATTGTTTAGATCATGTTTTATGTTAAACTTACCTTAAAGGGGTTCTCCGAGTTATATATATTGATGACCTCTCCTCAGGATAGGTCATCAATATCAGATCGGCAGGGGTCCGACACCCGGCACCCCCGCCGATCAGCTGTTTGAAGAGGAGGCGCACGCCGTACCAGCGCTGCCTCCTCTTCACTGTTTACATGCTGGCCGACTCGGGGGTAGTGGTGAGTATGTGTAATTACACCTCACCACCCCATTCATTTCTATGGGAAGAATCGCTCCCATACAAGTCTATGGAAGCGATTCTTCCTATAGAAATGAATGGGGCAGTTAGGTGTAATTACACCTACTCACCACTACCCCCGTTACGGCCAGCATGTAAACAGTGAAGAGGAGGCAGCGCTGATGGGGTGTGCGCCTCCTCTTCAAACAGCTGATCGGCGGGGGTGCCGGGTGTCGGACCCCCGTCGATTTGATATTGATGACCTATCCGGAGGATAGGTCATCAATATATATAACTCGGAGAACCCCTTTAACGAGCTTTCAGTGATGTTATTCGTATTTCTCCATGTCAATATCTATATTAACCCTTTCATGACCGGACCTATAAAAGGCCTGAATGTCCAGGCAACTTTTTGTGATTTGGGCACATGGTGGCTTAGTGACCCTAATTTTTTTTTTTCGTTTGAATACGAAAATAATTTTTGCAATTTTTTTTACTTGACACTTAGGACTTATTATTAAAATGTTTTTTTTAAAGATATTTTATATTTTTTTAGGTTTAATTTAGACAAAAACCGCTAATTCTTATTAAAAAAAAGGATTTTTTTTAATTATAGATTTTTTTTTTTTAAATATTAAAACTGACTCACAAATTAATTATTGCAATGGGTTCCCTATTTGATGACGATCATTTTGATATATAGCATGTATAAATTTTATTTGACGGGGCGACTATGGTGACTGTTTTCATTGGCGACTGCGTGTTTAATTTTTTTTTTTTTTTACACTTTTTTTGTTTGTTTTTTATTTATTTTTTTTACTTATATATTAATTTATTTTTGACAACTAATATGTCCCCCAGGAGGTCATTAAAAGACCTCTGGAGGACTGACTTTTTTTTTTTTTCTTTTTTTTACACTTTTTTTTCCCACTGTTTCCACTGTAACTGGGGCATCCACAGGAGCCCCAGTTACAAGGGAAAACAGCCCCCTGGGGGCTCATTACACACAGGCAGAGCTGATCAGGGTCTCCTTAGACCCTGCAGCACTGCTCTGGCCCCGAGACACCCGGCGGTCACGTGACCGCCGGGACTAACACAGGAAGCGGCGCTGCCGCTTCATTCCTGCTGCGCCGGCTGAGCAGGTAAGTCTCTCCTCCGGCTTAGGAGAAGACAGAAGCGGTAATAAACCGCTCCTGTCTTCTCCTCAGGGTCCCCGCTCTGTCTGTGAGCCGGGACCCGACCTGCTCCTGCTAGATTGCAGGAGCAGGAGCTTTAATCCAGCGCTGATCAGCGCTGGGATTAAAGGGCCGCCTGCACGTCTATATACGTGCTATCTGCACGGGGCATGTGCAGATAGGACGTATATAGCCGTATGGTGGTCGTGAAGGGGTTAATAAAGATAAAATAAAAACTGCAGTTTCATACTGTCCACTAAACCTAAAAATAGGCACCATTTCTTGGTCTGTACAGATCACTTTACTGCAGTTATCTACTTATTATTACAATGATCAATATCACTTATAAATAGATAACACAGGCTCCGCCATTCACAATAGGTGATATAATAGCTCACCCACTCCTTCCTGACCTCTGCACAGGGTCCAGGTCTTGGATCTGTGAGTGTCACTGACTGCATACTGTTCCTTGTGGCAGGATCCCTGCACTCTGAGCTCCTGCTGACGTACTGTAGTTGTAGACCAGTGATTAGGGCACCAGACATCTAAAGAGGTTAGTAAACTAGGGCACCAGACATCTAAAGAGGTTAGTAAACTAGTGACAAAAATATGTGCCCACTAACTGATTCACTTCCATTGATCACTAGGATTGTTCCATTAACATCTTCACTATAAATCTCCACCAAAGATAGTGTCACATGCAGGGGAGGTTCAGGCTCCTAGGGTGGTTGTCACCAAGCTCTCGGTCCCTAAATGATAAAGCTGCTTGGTTGTGTAGTGGACAATGATGGTGTCTACAGTAGCTCCAGGAGTGAAAATTACTTTTAGAAACAATATGGGGCACCTGGGAGATTGTCTGTCTGTTCTTCCAGGAGTTTGGGAATTCTCTTCTTCTCCTGACAGTCTCCTAGGAGAGTTGGCAGGTACGCCAATATGGCCCACATTTCAGCTCCAAGCTCTCGTAAAGCTGCTTGGTTATGTAGTGACCCTGTCCGCCATTCTGTATCTTTGCATAAGTAGGTGGTTTTGACGTTCAGGAGTCCAGACAGGTTGACTTAATAGTCCCCTCGCCGTTATATCTGTCCATGTGACGACCAATCTGTTTTTAAAGAATCTTTACTTGAAGAATATGGTCCAAGGTCTGGTGTCTACAAATATATTTACTACGATACATTATATGCAGGTGTAGAAATGGCAATATTTGTCAAGGAACCTTTAATAAGACAATGGTGTAAACACGTGCACGTTCTTCAAGGCTGCTTGTGCTAATTACCCCAAGCATTGTTCCATATCTTTGTTCGCAGGTTCTCATGTGGAGAGTCCAACAATACAGACCTTGTCATGTTAATTTTGTTAGTCTGCTCATTGCCTTAGTGACTTCCTTATACATTTTATATACACATTTGCTTTATCTATAGAGAGTTTATCCTTATTAAAAAGGAGAGAGAAAAAAATTCCAGCAATTATAAGTCCTGAATGTTGTGTGACAGCCAATATGGTTGCCATGTCTGTGTAGATAATAAAAGTGCAGCAAAGTAAAAATTCCCTGTGCCTTCTCTGCCGGACCATCAGCAGACATCGGCTGTATTGTGAAAACCTTCATCTGCTGCTCCACAGGCACAATGCAGGCAGTCGTCACTGGTATCTTGTTTTCTGCTAACTTATTCTCATTTTTAGGCCTTGCATCTCTGACTTAGACCTTTTGTACATGACCGTGTCCATTTTGCGGTCCGTAAATTGACGATCCACAAAACATGGATACCGGCCATGTGCATTTCGCATTATGCGGAACTGATCGTCCAGCCCTCAGTAGAGCAGCCCTATCCTTTTCCGTGGTTAGGTTGACCATACACATGACATAACTGTCGGCGGAATGGCCATCTCTCCCAATGCCCCTGTACAATGCATGCTCTGCTCAGCCAAGCATTCATGTCAGTGGGAGAGGGGAGAAAGCTGCTGTCGGGAACCTCTGGCATGATTTATCTCCCTGAGAACAAAAAGTTGTTGCAGTTGAATTCCAACCTGCCAATCTTTAAAGGGGTTTTGTGAGAGTTCAGTATTGATGGGCTATCTCCATCATAGGTCATCAATATCAGATTGGTGAGGCCAACTTCCAGCATCATCGCTGATCAGCTGGTGCTACCTCCTCACAGCTTATCAAGCACTGTGTCATGCATTGTATAGTGCCTGTGTTTGGTAGCAAAGCCTAGGCCTGTTCACTTGAATGGGACTGAATTGCACATAGGCCATGTGACTGACGAACGTGATGTCACTGGCCTAGGAAGAGACCTCAGTGCTCACTGCCCTCTTCAAACAGCCGATCTGCGGGTTGCTTTGAGTCGGTCCCCTGCAATCAGATATTGATGACCTATCTTGTGGATAGGCCATCACTATTGAACTCCTGGAAACCCACTTTACCTCCTGTGATACTTGCCTTACGGGACAGTTGAGAAGCCTTCATACACAGATGGTTGACAAAACCACCAGAAATTGTTGAGTTAGTTTATCTTGTGGATAGGCCATCACTATTGAACTCCCGGAAACCCCCTTTACCTCCTGCGAAGCCTGCCTTAGGGGGACAGTCGGGAGACCTTCATACACATTAGATGTTTGACCAATCATCAGAAATTGGTGAGTTAGTCCTGTGTACATCTAATGTGTATGACCAGCTTTAGTCCCCGTTCACACCAGCTCAATTGATAATGAAGCCAGGACTTCTGGGTCATTTTATTGGACCCCAGTAATTTTAGTGGCCAAATATCTTTTCAGACGGCACTATTCTAGCTATGAAGAAAACCAAAGCTTGTCAAAAACTGAAGTCTAAGGCTCTGTCACACTGGCATCATGGCCGTTTATAGCGGTTGCAGAGCTGCTTATGATGGAGCCTGCGACACCCCATTCATAATGATGTTGAGTTTTAATATACTTTGACCACAAAACTGCACGTTGTTATTCTTGCTATCAAAAAAACTTGTGTGTATACCCAAAGAAAGGACTGAATTGTAATATGAACGGAACCATACAGTGATTGCCTTGAATTTTGTTTCATGTTTTTTTTCCTTAAAACTGCATGTTATCCAATATGGCTGCCATTAGAGCAGTCAAATTCACAAGTCATAAATGTAGAAAAGCTGGAGGAGCACTGTTCAGCTGTGACAATGGACCAGCTAGTCACCCTCCTTCCCCTAGATGCCACACACTGACCTCTGAATTGTGTCTTTGTATACGTTTGAAGCCTTTGGGATGAATATTCAGTGGCCGTCTCTCTACATGCTGGTGATACATTATGCTGGTTTATGCGTTCATTTTCACATCAAACCAGTGAGGCACCAGTGGCAGAAAATTTCATATTTCATCCATTCGGGATCAAAAGAGCCGCATTGCTTTCATGCTCAAATAGATGTGATTTTTGCACACTCGGATATAAACTGAGCAGAATATATTATTTATGGATTGAAATTGATTTTCTGCCAAACTATGTCAAGCGGGGGATTTTATTTTACTTTTTTATTTCGTTCTCGTTTTTAGAAGCCTTATGATTGCTCATCCATAGCACATACAGTAAATGGCCCGATATGTCATTTATTATGTTGCTGTTTTTGGGTACAGTCAGCATGTCCATGGAATAAAAGGTAGGCTTATGTTTAAAGGGGTATTCTAGGGATTAAAATATTGATGGCCTATACTTAGGTAGGTCACCAGTGTCAAATCGGCAGAGAGCTCACTCTGGGCATCCCTGCTAATGAAGCTGAAGGGGCAGCAGCGCTCTTGTGAGCGGTTCATTCCCCAAATTTTTTACCAGGTGTAGCTTCGTACATCTGCCTGTTTGTACCTATGAAACTGGCTGACCTGTTGCATGTGCTCTTGGCAGATGAAGACATCTGTGTTGGTCCCATGTTCATATGTGCCCGCATGGCTGAGAAAAATGATGTTTTCATATATGCGAATGAGCCTCTAAGATCAATGGGCTCAGCTCTCTCTGCAATGGCAACGCCCCTGTTGCTCCTACAGGCTCATTTGTATATATTTAAACATCATTTTTCTCAGCAATGCAGGCACATATGAACATGGGACCAACACAGATGCCTTCAGCTGCCAAGCGCACATGTAACAGGTCAGCCAGTTTCATTGGTACAAACCTGCTGACAGATGCCCTTTAAATCAGTGCTCCTCAGCTCCAGTTCTCAGGGCCCACTTACCAATCTTGTTTTTAGAATTTCCTTCGCAGGTGATATAATTAGTGTCAGTGCATCATGACCTACTACAGGTATTCATTCTGTGGGATCTTCCCCAATCTTTATCAGACCTCAGATTAGACCCCCCAATCTTTATCAGACCTCAGATTAGACCCCCCAATCTTTATCAGACCCCAGATCAGACCCCCCAATCTTTATCAGACCTCAGATTAGACCCCCCAATCTTTATCAGACCCCAGATCAGACCCCCCAATCTTTATCAGACCCCAGATTAGACCCCCCAATCTTTATCAGACCCCAGATTAGACCCCCCAATCTTTATCAGACCTCAGATTAGACCCCCCAATCTTTATCAGACCTCAGATCAGACCCCCCAATCTTTATCAGACCCCCCAATCTTTATCAGACCTCAGATTAGACCCCCAATCTTTATCAGACCTCAGATTAGACCCCCCAATCTTTATCAGACCTCAGATTAGACCCCCCAATCTTTATCAGACCTCAGATTAGACCCCCCAATCTTTATCAGACCTCAGATCAAACCCCCCAATCAGCCGCCTTCCTCCCCTCAGTCTTCATTAGACCTCAGATCAGACAGCAAAATAAATAAAACAACTCACCTCTCCTGCTTTGGAAGGCACTTGCTTCCTTTACTCACCACTCTCTGGTCTTCTGCTGGCACCACGCTGCACTGTGACCTGACGTGCCACAGCGTCAAGTCATAGCGCACGTCTACATGCACTACATCCTGACGTTATATGCAGTCAGGACACAACACAGCAGGTGCCCAGGAAATGATCAGTGCTACACTCACCGCTCCCTGCATACAAACAAGCCATTTCATAATGAAAGTGCTCATTAGTATCCACTTTTGGGGGAAAAAAGTGCATCTTATAAAACAAAAAATATGGTACAGTACCTTGATTACTAATGACATGTGGTCTGATTGTTATCTAAGTCACTGTTATAAGCAAACACTAGCTAAACAAATAACCCACAAACCGTTGTACTGTTCATATGTTTTATTAAGCGCATTGAGTAAACCTCCGCAGTGCGGGGAGAAAAATGAAGTGAACCTTTGAATTTTATAAGCTGTAGTTTTCCCTTTAGAGGCAATCGTCTGTACCAAACTTCTTTCCTGTTACTGTAAATAAAGCTTTCACAGCTTAGAGCAGGAAGTTTGGACTATTTGTCCCTGCAAATGTGTTTCAGTTCAATTCATCAATATTTCTGGGATACCTTGTTACATAGTCCACTTCAGATTATGCCACAGCATCTTCTTCGTTTTCAACCATTCTTTAGTTGATTTCCCTACATTCTCCTGTAAAATATTGTGATATACTCTCATTGACAAAAACATAAATAAATAAAATAACGCACCCAGAGAGAAATCTCCGATTGCTGGAAAATTCGGCATGGAGCTGTGTCTCAGGCAGATATGTAAATGATTACAGATCGGGTCTGATTAGACACTGGGTGTTGCTACAAGAGGGCATAATAATGCTTCCTGACTGCCCTATAAAAGGGATCTCAGAGACTACTTTTGGGTAGTGTACCTCGATCATTGAAATGCTCAACAATCCTGTACAATACATTCGAAGACATTTTGTCTAATTGACAGACTTAGTGAGGGGGCACATCATTAGACTGAGAGAAGCAGGATGGTCATTTCCATGTATTGCCAGCCATCTAGGCCGTTGTGACCTAGCTGTTAGGAGGTATTGGGAGCAGTGGTTGTGTGAGGGCACACACACAAGTTGAACAGGCTTTGGGCAGCCCGGACAGACCACCAGTAAAGAAGATTGTTTGATCTGTTCACAAGCACAAGCAGCTCCCGCAGTTTCGTTGTCATCGCGACATGGGTAGTACCTTCTTTACTCACCTCTAGCCACTGTTATCTTCGTTTTCAGTGGTGTTGTGAACTAGAAACCTGGACTGCTACGGACTGGAACCAAATAGTCTATAGCAGCGATCAGCAAGCTTTGGCAATCCAGCTGCTGTGAAACTACAGCTCCCAGCATGCAAACCTACCTCGTGGTATGCCTCAGAGCCTTATGGTGAGCGCTACAATCCTGCCTTTGTTGTGGATAGACACACTGCCCCAACTACTGGTATGACGACCTGGGCATACGACAGTCACGGCTAGTATTTATACGAAGGACATTAACAGCTCAATGATCGGTGCCGGACATCCTGCATCCACATGTGTTTCCTCTTATGGCAGGGCTTCCAGCTGGCATTTTCCAGAAGGATATTGCTTGCTCACACACAGCAAGGGTTTCCCAGGAATGTCTCCGCCCAATTGCAATACTTCCTTGGCTTGCCCGGTAGCCAAATTTATTGCCAATTGAGCATTTATGGGATGAGCTGGGACACCAGCTTCGGCAACCTACGAATGTGCAGGATCTACAGGCCCAGCTGCAACACCTTTAGTCAAATATGCATATGGAACCCGTGTGCCTCCATATCCAACCATATCTCATCATGTATCCAGGCTAGAGGAGGCCAACTGGGTACTAAAGCCTCCTTTCTATTGTAGTGTTTTCCCCAACAAACTTGTCCTTTTGCTCTAATATTGTAACCACTTACACAGGGGAGGACATACTGCCTGTGCAGCAGGTTCAGCTGCACAAGGGCCCAGAGAGCGAGGGGGGCCCTTTCCAGGGGGGGGGTTGTTTGGGCCCTGGTTAGGACTTACTGTGGAACTGCTGCCCGTTCTGGCTATACTCCAAAGCAGAAGGACCTTCCATGACATCACAGTCATGTGATCTTTTCAACACTGAAGTAGTGGTAGGACCTGTGATGAGGTCACCATCATGTGACCAGTGCAGAGAAAGGCAGCGCTCAGCAGTGGAGACCTGTGGAATGAATGTGAGTGCCAGAGAAATGCTGTGGTTCTCCCCATTATACCTCCTCCCTGCTTAGGATGGGGGGGGGGATATGTCATTTAACTGGGACTGTATGTTTGAGGGGCTGAAGGGAGGGGAGGGGTGTTAGTTACATGGGACTGGATATTATAGAAGTCTGGAGGTTAAGGAGTGATGTTGTTTACATTAGACTATGTGTTGGAGGGAGCTGAATGAGGGGATTTATTTACTGGTGGGAGAGGACTGGTGTTATTTACATGGGACTGTATTGTATAGAAGATGGTGGGAGAGGATTGGTGTTATTCACATGGGACTGCATGGTATTGAAGACTGGAGAGAGAGGAGTGATGCTATTTACATGGTAATGTATTGTATAGAAGACTGTAAGGAAGAGAGGTTATTTACATGGGACTGTGACATATAGGAAACTGGTGGGAGAGGACTGGTGTTGTTTACATGGGACTGCATGGTATAGAAGACTGGAGGGAGAGGACAGGCATTTTAATTTATGGGGGCACTACAGAGAATATTAAAACTCTAGGGGGTACGGCAGGAGGAATTATAATTACAGGGGGCACTAAAGGGAACATTATAAATACTGTGGACAGTGATGGCAGGCATTACTACTGATAGCTCCATAGGAGTGCCTTATAGATTGGCATTATTTCTATTAGGGGTGGCTTATTAGTACTGAGGGCACTGTAGGGAGCCTTATTACCACTGGGGGTAATATGGGGAGGGGGGACTTCCGCCTAGCAGTGTGCCCGGTGACGTCACCGGCACTAATGGACGGGCTTTAGCGCCGCCCTAGCCTGTAAAGCCACCCATCAGTGCCAGTGACGTCTCCGCTTAGCAGTGTAATAATGTAAACAAAACAGCCCTTGCCCTTTGCTTCACAGCGCAGGCCAAGGGAGAGCTGAGTAGGGAGTGAAGGGATTATGTCCGAGGAAAGGGGAGGGGGCCCAGGTACATACCTTGCATAGGGGCCCTCTGTTATCTGTGTCCGCCCCTGCACTTACATGTATCCTCATTACATTCACACATAAAAAGTTTCATTTGATACCAAGAACTCATCCATGGTGCGTTTTTTTTTTTTTGTCAGTGAGTCTGCCCTATAATTCATTGTTCCCTCAGAGATCTCAAAGTGTACAGTCATGGAGGCAATAAAGCAGTCCCAAACCATGAAGTTCCTTCCACAATGCTTCACCGTTTTGGGTAGGTTTTTTGCTAATGAGCAATGTTCTTTTGCCTCCAAACATAGCATTGTGCATTTGTGCTAAAAAGTTCCACTTTTGTCTCATCTGCTTATAGAACATCTTCAATAAGGATTGTGGATCATTCAAGTAGGCAAACTTGAAATGGGCAGCAATGTTTTCTTGACAGCAGTGGCTTCCTTTGTGTCCTTCCATCAACACAATTCTGTTTAGTGTTTTTCGAGTAGTAAACGCATGAACAGAGGTTTAACGTTTGTACTCTTCTTTACGTCTTTTTCGGTTACCCTTAGGTTCTTTCTCACCTCCTCGAAGATTGCCGGTTGTACCCTTTGAGTAACCTTAGTAAACATTACAACCGCTTTTTGGGAGAGTTGCAATAGTCCTGATTTTTTTTATTTTTATTTTTTTTCCCATTTGTGGATAATTTTTTTTTTTTTTTAACATGGATTGATGCACACCCAGGACTTTAGCAAAGCTTTTGTAGCCTTGGCCAGCTTCATGTGATTCTACTGTATACCATGTTTTTTGAAGTCTTCTGAAAGTTGTTTGCATCAAGTCATGGTTCATGTTAACCAGTCTTCCCCCTTCCCGACCACCATGCGGCTATATACATTGGTGGTTGGAGACTTTAAAGATGGCGCTTACTCCTAAGCCGATCGTGGACATTTAACTCATCAGATGCTGTGGTAAATCCTGACCACGGCAACTGAATGTTGAAAACCCGGCACTTCCAGGTGTGCCCCGGCTCCCCCCTGCAGTGATGGGGGGAGCCGGAGTGTGATAGCAGAAGCCCCTGTCCTCCTGTGTAATTTCTATGAAGCCCCGGCCTGTAGCAGGGCTTCAATAGAAATACAGTAAAATGCTCATAAACTCCAATGCTAATGCAAATATTGGTTTATTTGTCACCTAAAAGATGTTATCACTTAAAAAAAACAAGTGAACTCAAATTTAAGACAGTTATTGGGAATGAGTGTTCACATCTCCTATCTTCGGCCTGTGTAAAAGGGCCTCAGTTCTCCTGACACCTAGATAAGGAGACAGTAATATGTTTATAGATGGGGGTCAATCCTTCCGCCTTTGTACGAGACGATGTAGACAGTAAGCAGGAGGTATCTGCTGGAAAATCTGTATAGCTAGTATTTTGGTGCTCACAGTAAGTGAACACTCATTACTGAATGGCTGTTATGTGCATATGCGAGAAATGTTTTATACTAACCATAAGTTCACTTTAGGTTTCTGTCTGTAGCTGTGCATAGCAATTAAATAGGGCAGAACGTGCGCGGTTTGTCTAACTTTCCGCATTCTGGAATGGTCTTTATGTGAGAGAAGTTGTACGTATGGTGTCTTTCCTGCCTTCTACAGACATACTGGAAGACCACAAAGAGAGCAATCACAGTTAATTGTGTTTAAATGCCAAGCAGTGCGATACCTATATAATGCTCACTACGTTCCTTTGTGATATAAAGCTTTACATTTCTGTCTCACAAGCGTCTGTGTGCGGAATTCTGCAATTTCTATGAATTGTAAGCGAAGAATGAATATATCCAAATGAAGCCATTAAATCATTCCCAGTGTCGCACTTCTCAGATAACATGAAGGGCTTTTGTGGGGAATTTGAAAGGGAACCCGGGTTTGCTGGTTGTATGTCAGATGTAAGGAATATTTGCAGTCAGTAGAAATGGGGCTTTGGTTGTTCAATATAAATTCACAATTTAAAAACAGGCTATATTTTTGATCACATATTAAAGCCAATATGTGAATATTCTAAGTATTTTTTATTTTTTTTTTTACAAAAACTCGGGTGGATGGTGTTCTGGATACTATTTTTTTTAAGTCGCTTTTTGTATTCTGCTGCCTTATCTGGCTCTTTAAAGTGGTTATCCAATACTATAAAAATGTCCCCCATATGACGGGCCCCTCACAAGGAATATACCGTATTTTTCGCTTTATAAGACACACTTTTTTCCCTCCAAAAGTAGGAGGATAATGGCCGTGCGTCTTATAAAGCGAATACTAGTGAACGCTTCCATTATGGAAGCGCTCACTAGCATGTATTAGCTGCCAGGAGCGGGGAAATATACTCACCCTCCTGCGCTGCAGCACTGCTCCGGATCCGGCGCTCCTCTGTCTTCTCCTCCTGGCGCTGCACTGTCCTGACCTCGTACAGGACATAGTGCGCGCGCTATGACCTGACGCTGCACACGGTCAGGTGACAGTGCAGCGCCGGCAGGAGAAGACAGAGGAGCGCCGGACCCGGAGTAGAGCTGCAGCACAGGAGAGGTGAGAGACGTTTTTATTTTATTCTGAGGAGCTGATCTGAGGTCTAATGGGGGCAGAGTGTGCTCATATAGGGGCACAGTGGGCTCATATGGGGGCTGATGGGCTGATCTGAGGTCTGATGGGGGCCACAGTGGGCTGACCTAGGGGGGCACAGTGGGCTAATATGGGGGCTGATGGGCTGATATGGGGGCTGATGGGCTGATCTGAGGTCTGATGGGGGTCTGATATGATGTCCTGAAATTTATGTGGGGTCTGATATGAGGTCTGATGAAAAATATTTTTTTCTTATTTTCCTACTCTAAAATCTGGGGTGCGTCTTATAAAGCGAAAAATACGGTACTTGCCCGCCGCCGCTGCTTCTCCCCGTGCGCAGATTAAAACATCCGTTGTTGGGGGGAGAGCAGCCAATAGCAGGTGGAGATGGGGCGAGCCTCCCTAGCGTCACCTGCGATGTTAAGGAGGCTCATCCCTGTCCCCGCCTGCCATTGGCTGCTCTACACCCCCGGCCTCCCCCCGACACCGGATGTTTTCATCTGCACACGAGGAGAAGCAGCGGCGGTGCGGAGACCAGGAGTGGAGCGGGGTAAGTATATTCTCTGTGAGGGGCCCGGCATATGGGGGACATTTTTATAGTATTGGATAAACCCTTTAATTCCCTCCTTTGTTTGGACTCCTACTGCTATTCTAATTCTACTAATCTACTATATTAATAACAGCGGCAAACTAACAATGGGTTACCTGTCTATATAGGAGTTTTCTCTTGATGCTGATGGCTACAGAAGGACAGTATTTTGTATTTTATTTCCAATGGTATAATACTGCCAAAACGAAAAAGAAAAAAACTAAAATTCTATAAAAATGTTTTTCTATGAATATTGAGTAAAGAAAAAAATCGGTTTCTGATGGAAATGTCCCTTTAAAATATTGTCCACAGTGAACATATTCTTTTTCTTACTGTATGTAAGCTCAGAAAGAAGAATGTGTTGTGGCTGGGACCCTTACCGGTCATTTGTCATCTGTGGGAAACCTAGGAGCAAGTGTTAAATTTCTTGAAATTTGTTTCATGTCCAATTCTAATGAATTGATCAAAAAATTTGATTCAGGTCCCAATGGATTCTACCTCAAAAGTGCTCCAATTGTCCTGAAAATTGGTATATGACTTGACGTTGACGTGTGAGGTCCTAGGGCTTAGATTATTTCAGATTTCTTCAAATTGGTTGTTTTTTTTTTCATATTTTTTTCTCTCTTTTCCCATTTTAAGCTCTTGAAGACAACAACAGTAAATGCCAGAGTAACACTGACATATATAGCTATGGGTATACACAAGGTTGACGGTGTAAACAAAAACAGTGCACAGTGGATTTGTTATGCTTTTTAAAATTAAAAACATTCCAAAAACTGTCCTTTTATTGGGGGCAGATGGTGTTTTAAAGGGGTTTTCCGAGGTGTTTTTTTTTTTTTTTTTTATGGAGGACCTATCCTTAGGATAAGGTCATCAATATCAGATCGGCGGGGGTCTGACATCCACACCAATCAGCTGGGAGAGGAGTCGGCGTTTGCAGTGCACATGTGCCCTTTCCCTTCTCTCTTCCTGCTCTCCTCTGTATGTCTATGGGACAGCAGCAACGGGCAGGAAGAGAAAAGGGAGATGGCAGGAGCGCACTGTGCGGGCACATCTCCTCATATAGCTGATCGGCGGGGGTGTCGGACCCCCGGCCACCTGATATTGATGACTTCTCCTGAGGATAGGTCGTCAATAGAAAAAGCCTGGAAAACCCACTGTGTTACACACTGTGTTATGGGGGGGGGGGGCAGTGGTTGAATGCGCTGAGCCCTGGCTCAAAGGTACGATGTCAGAGGTGATATTGACATTGATCTTGAACCATTCAGTCCACAATGTCATCCACTTTGTCCTCAATAATAATCTGGTGCCTACCGGAAGCCATGAAGAACTGTGGCCAGCTGCTGTTACCAGTGGCCGGACATGTGGTGCCAACTGTGCTGCTTCTGCCACCCACATTCTCACTCATAGGTGATGAGGCACAGGTCTTTTATTTTCCACTCTGTCATTTAGCAGGCATTTTATTATGAGACTTATTTAACCCCTTCCCACCGTTCCGAAGTACAAATTACGTTGGACAGTGGGGGGGGGGGGGGGGGGGTTTAAAGATGGCGCCCACTTGTAAGCGCAGTGGGCACCAAAGCCACTGCATGCCTGCTGTTTTAAATAGCAGGCATCCGGGACTAATGTATACATGACGATCACATACATTTAATCACTCAATAGCCGTGGTCAGACGTGAACACGGCATCTGTGAGGTCAAAAATCGTGAATGTGTGCTCCAGGCCGGGATCAGGGGAGCCAGATGTAGTGTGCTGCATCCTCTGTACTCCTGAGTGATACGAGGCTAAAGCACATTAGTTCTTATGTGGTAGGGCTCCATAGGAGCAGAGTGTAATCCTAATAGACATCAATGCTGTTGCATTGATGTCTATGAGAGAAGCAATCTAATGATTCCTTGTTAAAGTTCCCTAAGGATACTTATAAAAAGTTAAAAAAATAAAAAGTTTTTTTAAAAATTATTTAAAGAAAATATAAAAATTCTAATCGCCTCCCTTTTTCCAAAATGAAAATAAAAATACATAAACAATTGGAAAAATAAAACACCATGGGCATCGGCGCATGTGAAAACGCCCATAGTATTAAAATATAAAAATATTTATCCCATACAGAAAATTGAGAAACAGGGAAAAAAGGCAAACTATTCGCTATTCGCTACATCCGAAGTCGCTTTGTTCAAAACTTCGGATTAATACTGTGCGGAGATCTGTCTCCGTACAGTATTAAAATGTATTGGCTCCGATGAGCCGAAATTAGTTATTTGCGAAGACTGGTACCCTGGAACTGAAACTGAGTTCGGTTCCAAGTTTTAAAGTGGTGTTCCACTTTAAAAATCAATTGTTGAAGTTATTCAACTAAGTTACTTGTGACTTCAGTAATAAATAACTTCGGCTCATCGGCCCATACATTTTAATACTGTACAGAGATGGATGAACAAAGCGACTTTGGATGTAGCATCTGAAGCTTGCTTTACTCATCACTAGTTGCTTCATCTCCCACAAAAAAATGGAATAAAAAGTGATCAAAAAGTCATACAAACCAATCAGATCTCAGATAAGAGCCCCATGCCTCCAATATCAGCCCCCATGCCTCCAATATCAGCCCCCATGCCTCCAATATCAGCCCCCAGCCGCAGAGAATATAAAATAAATAAAGCACTTACCTCTCCTGCTCCTGGACGACGACGCTCCTCACCGCCCTCTCTCTTCTCCCTCCTCCTCCTGCCGGCTGTGCTGTGAACTGGCTCGCACAGCGTAAGGTCACATAGCGCCCTCACACTGTGCGCAGCCCTGCACAGCTGACAGCCGAGCGGAGGACCAGGAAGCAGTAAGTACAGATCCTTCATCGCTTCCTGGTCCTCCGGTGCTAATAAACGATTCCATAAGGGGGGAAAAATGCATCTTATAGGGTGAAAAATACGGTATGTATGATATCGTTGTAATCGTACTGACACAGAGAATGAAAGTAACAGGTCAGTTTTACTGAATAGGAAATGCTGTAAAAAAAAACCTCCATAACCTCCATTTTCTTAAAAATAATTACACCGCATTTGGAATTTTATTCCCACTACATTGTATGCAACGAAAAATGGTGCCATTAGAAAGTACAGCTGGTCCCGCAAAAAATAAGCTCTCATAAGGCTATGTGAATGAAAAAATAACAGTGTTATGACTTTTGGGAGTCGACTGGTCCAGAAAGGGTTAAAAAAAAGTCACCGGTTTAGTACACTGATTATTATTAAACGGTAGCAAATGTACAGCTGTTTTTTTGGGGAATTAACACAGACAAAACACACTGTACTCTGTTATTGATGCACTAAAATGTGCTGAGTTTACCCTGGTATCTTGGCAAACTAAAATGCACTAAATTTACACTGGTATATTGACACACTATGCCCTGTATTTACACAGGAGTTCCAAACCCTGTGGAGCTCCCCCTGAAATGGACGGAGCAGCTGGTCAGAATGTGTACCGTTGCTCCATACATTTCTATGGGAGCGCCGGGGATAGCCGAGTTCTGTACTTGGCTATCTCCAGTCCCCCATAAAAATGAATGGAACGGTGGAACGCATTCCAACCAGCTGCTCCGTCCATTTCAGGGGGAGCTGCAGAGGTTTGGGGCCGCTGCTCTCATGATTGGTGTGGTTCCCAGCAGTAGGACCCCAGCTGATCTAATAGTTATCCCCTATAGTGTTGATAGGGTATAACTCCTAGTAACTGGAATACCTCTTTAATTTACACTGGTATATTGACTCGCTAAAATGTGCTGAATTAGACTCGTATATTGATGCACTAAAAGAATTAAACTGGTATGCTGACGCACTAAAATGCGATAAATAAAACTGGTATACCGGCGTACTAAAATGTACCAAATCTACACTAGTATATTGATGCACTAAAAATTTGCTAAATTAAATTGGTATATTGATGCACTAAAATGCGTTGTGGTTTTTTTTTTTTTTTTTTAGTAATTAAAGGGGTTTTCTGGAATTTTAATATTGATGACCAGTGAAATTTATGCTGCTGGAGGTGCTGTGAATAAGCCTATAAAGCACTTAAAGGGAACCTGTCACCAACTTTATACTGAACTCACTGAGGGCATCATAAAATAGTGACAGAAATGCTGATTTCAGCGGTGTGTCACTCATGAGCTAAATGTAAGTGGTTGCTGAGAACCAGCATCATAATCATTGCAGCATAGGCCTTGAAAAGAGTCATATCTACCTGAGAAGAGTCATAGTTATCCATATCCTGCTCTTCTCACCCATCTGCTGCTGATTGGCAGTTCTCTCCTATAGAGATAGGGAGAAAACTCGATAGAAGACTTTCAGTCATCAGCAGGTGGGCAGGGAGAGCAGGAATTCATGAATAACCATGACTCTTCTCAGGTAGCCGTGACTCTTTTCCAGGCCCAGTCTGCAATGATTGTGATGTTCCCGGCAACCACTTACTTTTAACTTTTAAAGAAATGACAAACTGCTGAAATCAACTCACCTGTCTGTACTTTATTATGCCATTTGTATGGACAGCACAAAGTTGATGACAGGTTCCCTTTAAGCTTGAGGTTTTTGAAAAAAATGACTTGTGCAGGTACTGAAGAATGTTTGTGCCTCCAGTACATTACAGCTGCCCTCACTGTAACACACACACAATATACTGCCCCTATGCTCTGCCTCTCTACTGATTAAAAACTGACTTTTCTACTTATTAATTCAATCTATTTAATATATCATCTTTATGCTTGATACACTGTCCCTGCAGGACTTTCATATGGCAGTCTGTAATTGGTGTCTGCCAGAGAAATGACATGTCCTCTCACATCACTGCTGAGTTCACATTAATGTCTGTACTTTACACATAGCACACAGCCTAATAGACCAGTCAATATCCTGTCCCCTGATTGGCTGACAGGCTGCCTGCACAGCATTGTGGACAAGTCCACCAGCCAGGGCCCCTCCCAGAGTCTTGTGATCTCCCAGCTTCATTAGTGTTGAGCGAAGAGAGCTTCGGATGCTTCATCTGAATTCACTTCATTCAAAACTTTGGAATAATACTTTACGGAGATTCGTCTTGAGCCGAATAATTTCGGCAGTTGATTTTGTGGAAAACCTCTTTAAAACATGAAACCAAACTCTGCTTCGGTTCCGAGGTACCAGTGTCAGACTGTGCTGAGTCACCCTTCCAAGCTGGCAATTCATTTACGTATAACCTACTGAAGGAATACAGATGAATAGCACAACCTAGTTATATGAACTACAGCCTGTTATCTCTTCTAACCTCCTCTTTTAATTCCAGTTTAAAGGGAACCTGTCATCTCCGAAACACCCCCTGAACTAGAGTAAGTGTTGTGTAGTGTAAGTGATGCTGAATCCGAATATGTAAGTTTTATCCTCATACTCACTTCTATTCCCACGCTGTGCTCCCACAAACCAGCAGTAAAATACATTGAGAGGACTCTTCTTTGAGTCCTCTCCATTATGTGAGTGAGCACCGGAGTCCAGTGAGTGCATTTTACTGCAGGTTTGTGGGAGCACAGCGACGGAATGGAAGTGAGTATGAAGATAAAACTTACATATTCGGATTCAGCATCACTTACACTATACACCGCTTACTCCAGTTCAGGGGGTGTTTCGGAGATGACAGGTTCCCTTTAAGCTTCTTTCACACTTTACTGCTGTTGTTGTTTTCCGTTTAGTCTTCATACATTCTGAATGGAAAGAGATCCGTTCAGGATGCATCAGGATGTCTTCCGTTCTGTCAGCACTCCGTTTTGTGACCGTTTATAAACCGATCCGTCACTGAAAACAATGTAAGTCAATGGTGACGGATCCGTTTTTTTTAGGAGCCTAAAAAAATAGATCCGTCACCCACTGACTTTTAACGTATTTATCGACAGATCCTTTATTTCAATTTTGATTTCACACTACCGTTTTGCGAAAAATTTTGACATGAAACTATATATCAGTCTGCTTCGCTAGCTCCTCCTGCTCCACAACATTACACAGTAAGTTCTCTTTAAGACCAGGCATAATGACTTTATACACTATATGTGTTACGACTACATGTGTGTGTGTGTGTGTATATATATATATATATATATATATATATATATATATACTGTGTATATAAATGTTTGTGTGTAAAAAGTTACTTGAAACATATGTTCTTCATACTGTATGTGATGTTTCCAAATCTTTTTGCAAGTTACTCATTGCAAGATGAATTACATGTATTTTATATTTTTGCTGCAGGAAGGAGGAGATCAATCCATGCTAAAAAGAAACTAAACCTAAACACACAAGAAAAGAAGAGTGGCTCTGACGTGGACTCTACCGCTATGAAAGATTCACCAGACGGTAGGACATGCTGGATTACTCTCTTAACAACTTGTTGCTGAGCTCCTTTTACGGCTTGACTTGCATAGGATGCTGATAAGACCTCATGCACACGAATATATCTGTTTTGCAGTCCACAAATCGTGGATCTGCAAACCACGGCTCCCGGCAGACTGCATGTAACGGTATTTTTTTGTTTTGTTTTTTTTCTCCTGTAGAAATGTTCTATCCTTGACTAGAATAGGACATGTTCTCTCTTTTTTTGTGGTGTTGCAGAATGGACGTGCGGTTGTGGGCAGCACTCACTGTGCTGCCTGCATCTCTTTTGCGGCCCCGTTGAAATGAATGGGTCCACATTTGATCCGCAAAAAATCGGATGCGGACCGAACATATAGTCATGTGCATGAGGCCTTAGTCATACATTCCACAGAGTGGGTCTTTATGTAGAAGCCAGAGTAAAAGCCATTGCTTAAAGAAAAACGTCAGACTTCTCGAAAAAAAAAAAAAATAGAAGTACGTTCCCTGGTTAGATGAGATTAAAATGTAACTCTTTTTGCCATCACGGGGGTTGAACACTTTTGCAAAGCACTAAAACTACTAATTCCGTTGTGTGGGAGATTCTTAGCTGATTCTCTGACCAGTGCCTGTGGTTTCTGGACACATTATACAGAGCAATACCACTCATTCATTCTGAGAGTAAGGTCCAAGCTTATGACACAACAAAAAATGGAATTCCCCTTAAAGATGACCTACCAAAACTCTTGACATGTCCCTTTTACTAAATATGTGCATTCCCCGTGAAATAATTCTGGAACATTGTATGATTCCTCTGTTATTCATCCTGGACATGTAAGAATAAATTGACTGCAGGGCTTCTTCATTGCTGTAAAAACTGATTGGAGAGTGTGGAGCTACACACCCCTTTGACAGTGGGAGAGGTAACACCCAGTTACCAGTATATTTTGTACATTTTCAGGACGGAATAACAGCGGAAAGAAACCATGCAGTCCAATGCTGTAGAATTTTCATTTCATGGGCAATAAAAGTACTGTATTTTTAAGACTATTAGACACATTTTTTTTCTTCTCAATACTGCTGAAATCTGGTACATCTAAGGATATGTAAAGAAAAAAGAATCACGGAAATTGTAGAGGAAAAGTCTTCTGTATCCAAGTTGATGTTGCTTTATTACCTTTTTTTTATATATATAGAGGATAATGTGTTTCAATCTCTCTTCTCTTCGCAGCTCCAAATGAAGAGGAGGCAAAGCCACTAGCCTCTCCTGTCCTATCTCTTGAACAGACAGTCGTGATACAAGAATTGGTGAATCACAATGTCCTTCCAAATCAAATTTCCATCTCTGCCACTGACCTACCTAAAGTAACAGACAGCCAGACTGTGGAGGATGTGCTTGCTGAACAGGAGCCAATTGACGACTCGCAGAAAGAAAGTTCAGAGAGGGAGTCTATAAATCAGGAAGATGAAAGTGCAGAAATGCTTGATGACCTCAGGAGTACATCTGATGAGACTCCTGAAGGTTCTCCCAAAAAGAAACCTATTAACATCCCCAAACCTAAAGGGGATGTTAATGGAGATTCCCCAGAAGGTTTTATGTTCCCATGCCAGCACTGTGAGAGGAAATTCACAACAAAACAAGGGCTAGAACGGCACATGCATATTCATGTTTCTACAATAAACCACGCATTCAAGTGTCGATACTGTGGAAAAGCTTTCGGAACACAGATTAACCGGAGAAGACATGAGAGACGTCATGAATCCGGGCCTAAAAGAAAATCTTTAGTCTTGTCCACTTCTAGCGAATTTGGCCATGTTCACAAACACATAATAGATTCTCTGAAAGCAACAGATGAATACAGCAGTTCTCGAGCACAAAGCAAAATGACTGATTCTGATAGGGAAACTTCACATTCTGTACTCTCGGAAGAGAATGGCGAGTCAAGCAGAGAATTGCACCCCTGCAAGTACTGTAAGAAAGTCTTTGGGACCCACACAAACATGCGCCGACACCAACGCAGAGTTCACGAGCGTCATCTTATTCCAAAAGGAGTGAGACGAAAAGGGCACCTGCTTGAAGATCCGCAACTAAAACCTGAGCAGTCTCCACCAGTTGAAAACGTTTATGTAGCAAACACAGAAATTGAGGAAGACGGAGAAGTAGATGATGTATATATTATGGATGTTTCCAACAATATATCCGAAAACCTAACCTACTTCATTGATGGTAAACTGCCAACCTGCAGCACAAGTAGCACATGTGATGTAATAGAGGTAGAGACCAGCACTGCTGATGTACTAGGAATTAATTGCTTGCTTACTCCTATCAAGGTTGAAGTTTCTCAGAGTGTAAGACTCCTCCAAACTGCCCCTGATAATCCAAATCCACTCAGTGACTCTTCTGGCAGTGGTGTCTTGGAGCCTAAGAAAAGACGAACAATTAGCCCCCCTTTACTAACAAAAATTAAAACTGAAGTGGAGCTTGAGCCAGTTACACCTTCTTGCTCCCTAACAATTCCTTTAAGTGTTTCTGTAGGTGATAATTTGACCTTTCCAAAAGAGAAAAGTGTTTATTTATCTTCTAAACTAAAGCAGTTACTTCAAATGCAAGAAGGCAATAAGTCTCAGATAAGTCCTTCATTACTCTCTGAAATTCCAAAGTTGAGCCCAGCTGTGTCTTCCTTGACATCTAATTCAAACAGGTTTAAAAGGCGTACCAGCTCTCCTCCCAGTTCACCACAGCTCAGCCCAGCCCCTAAAGAATATGTTAAGCAAGAAGGAAAAACCACTTGGAATGAAGGACTTGGCCCAAAAATACCAAAGTTGGAAAGTCAAAGCAGCTCACCTGTTTGGAGTTTATCTGGTAGAGAAGAAAGAGATAACTTGAGCCCTTGTGAAGATCTGAAGGTTAATAAAGAGTGGTCTTCAAATGTGTCCTTTGGCAGTGCTTGTAACCAGCAACCGTTGGACTTATCCAGTGGAGTAAAACAGAAATGTGAAAGCAAAAGTCGATCACAGGTTCCGTGGGAGTCCTGTGCTTGATCTTAGCATAGGTAGGAAGCCCTTCTGTGACACAGAGGGCAAGGAATATAAAGGGAATAACATTGGTGTGAAAAAGAAGAAGCCTACAACGTGTATGTTAAAAAAGGTCTTGCTAAATGAATATGATGGATTACAAGCTCCAGAGGAAAGTGTTTCACAGCCAGATATTATTGTGCTTCCGTGCAGAACAGATGAGCTCAGACCTGTGGAAGAACTTGATCTTGGCTCATGTGAAGACATTCTTATTCCTATGGAAGTTACTTCTGTTTTAGATGAGAACACGTGCACAGCAGTATGCCAGTCACCACCTATACTAACGCGTTCTGAAGCTTCTTCACCTACCCCATGTCCTCCATTTTTAACAGACTCTACATTGCCACCACCTCTTCTTACAACTAATGTTCCTTCATTACCAGATTCTTCATGCAGTGTTCCTCCCACTCCATCATGTGCTTCACCTCTTTCTGCCGGCACACAATCGCCGCTTCCAGTTCTTTCTCGCACAGTATCTCCATCTCCTTCCCTCACCACTGATGACCCTTCTGGGTGCGCTTCCCCTGGTCCACCAACACTTTCCTCTTCATCTTCTTCTTCCTCCACATCATCATCATCATCATCGTCATCATCTTGTTCATCTCCTCCACCTCTTTCGGTAGTCTCTTCAGTTGTATCTCCCTCTTTAAATTCAGAATCTTCTGCACCTATATTTAAGCAAGAGAAGCATGACGAAGAAGCACCAACTGAAGACTTTTTACAGATGGGTCAAAATGATTCCATTTGTGAACGTTTTAGTAAGTCCTTTGTTTGCAATGTTTGTGACTCTCCTTTTATGTCTATTAAAGACCTTGCCAAGCATCTGGTTGTGCATGCAGAGGAATGGCCTTTCAAATGTGAATTCTGTGTTCAACTTTTTAAAGATGTATCACGTCTCTCAGAACATCGTTCTGTGCTTCATGGGGTGGGCAAGATTTTTGTATGCTCAATATGCAAAAAGGAGTTTGCTTTTCTTTGTAACTTACAACAACATCAGCAGGACCTGCATGCAGATAAAGAATACAGTCACAGGGAACTGGAAAGTGGGACGCTTAGGCCGCAGAACTTCACAGACCCCAATAAAGCAAGTTCAATCCAAAATGAAAGAGTGGATGAGGACCCCATGACGCCATCACCAGAGGATAATGATTTAAATGATTCTTCTGAAGAACTATATACAACTATTAAAATTATGGCTGCTGGAGAAAAATCTAAAGATCCAGATGTACGTATGGGACTTAATCAGCACTACCCAAGCTTTAAACCACCACCCTTTCAATACCACACCAAAAATCCCATTGTCCTTGGGGCAACTGCAACAAATTTTACTACCCATAATATTCCTCAAACCTTCACTACTGCTATACGTTGCACTAAATGTGGGAAGAGTGTTGACAATATGCCCGAATTACACAAGCATATATTAGTTTGTGCTTCTGCCAGCGACAAAAAAAGATACACTCCGAAAAAAAATCCAATACCCTTGAAACAGACTGTGCAGCCTAAAAATGGGGTAGGGGTGGTAGTTTTGGAAGCTGCAGAGAAGAATTCGTTTAGACGAATGGGTCAACCTAAAAAACTTAATTTTACTATTGAAATTGGTAAAATGTCCTCAACCAAGCTTAAATTGGGTGCAATAAAAAGGAAAAATCAGCTAGTCCAGAAGGCAATTTTACAAAAGAACAAGAGGTCAAGGCAAAGATCTACTGACTCAGCACCTCATTTTTGTCCCTATTGTAATCGAGAGTTTACCTATATTAAAAGCTTGAATAAACATGCTTCATTTAGTTGTCCCAAAAAGCCAGCTTCTCCACCCACCAAAAAACCAAGTCCCAAACCATCAAAAAAACCATTATCTGTCAAAAAGAAAAAGTCCAGCATCACTCGTCGAACAGCAGATACAGAGATACAAATGCAAAACATGGAGTTAAATTTGGGTAAAACTAGAGCAAGGAGCTTGGCACCTGCTCCTGCTCCACCACCAACAGCGCCCGTCAAGTCTAAGCAGAATGTGAAACCTCCTCCTCCTCCTCCAGTGAAGTCCAAAAAGCAGACTATCGCTGTTGTAAGGAACACAAGCCCTGTGAGACTACCTAAGAGCCAAATGGTCCATGAGGGGAAAAAATCTAAGAAATCCACACTCCAAGTTCTGCACCCGTCTTTTGGGAGAACACAGAGGAAACTCCACTTGCGAATGCAAAAAAGCAAGTTGCCAAACAAGCATCTAGCCAAGAAGAAAACAAAGGACAAGTTCAGTGCAAAGTCCAGGGAGAGGGTTAGTGGACCCCGAACTAGAAGCTCTGCAGACTATTCAGATAAAAGAGAAGATGGAAGGCAAGAATCTAGGTAAATGTGAGTCCTTCAGATATCCTTTATTGCCAAAAATTCTAAACTGCTCTTTAATCGTTGTATCTGCTCATTCATTCCATTACAGCCCTCATAGGGGTAGTCATGGCATCCTGAAATGCAATCTGTCTCATGAGACGTTGATGCATTGCCTAACCTTTACCCCTCTGTACAGTTGACCAGATTACAAATTTTTTGAGTTAAGGCTACTTTCACACTAGCGGCAGTCTGTATCCGGCAGGTGAAGGGTGCTGTCGGATCCGGACTGCCGCAGGGACATGTGTGGGGCCGGAACCGCGTTCCGGCCCCACACATGGTACACGGTACCATATACAGACATACATACATACATACACACATACACACAAACACATACATACTTACATACTCCAGGCAGGCAGGCCGCACGTCTTCACGCCCAGGAGGCGCGCCGCTATGACGATTCCCCACAGCGCCCTCTGCTGGGCTCTGTAGGGAATCGTCATAGCGGTGCGCCTCCTGGGCATGAAGACGTGCGGCCTGCCTGCCTGTAGTATGTATGTGTGTGTATGTATGTCTGTCTGTATGTGGTGATGGATCCGTCCTGAACTCCATTGAAAGTCAATGCAGGGCGGATCCGTTTACCATTGTGGTCACACCAAACGGATCCGTCCCCATTGACTTGCATTGGGGGTCATTCCGGATCCGTCTTGGTGCGGATGCCTGGACCGGAGTGAAAACCGCAGCATGCTGCGGTTTGCTCTCCGGTCTGAAGACGGAAGGGAATGCTTTCAGGAGCATTCCGTTGTCTTCAGTTCAGTTTTGTCCCCATTGACAATGAATGGGGACAAAACAGAAGCGTTTTTTTCCAGTATTGAGCCCCTATGACGGAACTCAATACCGGAATTTAAAAACGCTAGTGTGAAAGTAGCCTAAATCCATTTTGAATCAACAAAATAATTTCTGTAGGTAGCTGTAATTTTGTAATGTATTTTCTCCTACTTTTTTTGCTTCTATCTTTTGTTCTGTGCCTGGTCACATGACTGTGTTGATCCAGCCGTTTCTTATTTCCTGTGATGTTATGTCCATGGGCGTGTCAAAGCAGCAACAGGGGCAGTGATAGGGGAGTATCCGTGTAACTAGCTGGAGGTTGTTAGAGACGGTGCTTGAATTGTGGAAGAGAAAGGAGAAGTGCATCATGGGTTTGGTTGGATACAACAACAGGAAGTGCCATATACAGGATATAAAACAATGTGTGATTTGTTTACATAGTAAAAATAGGTGGGGGGAGTCAAAAATTGAAATATAGAGGGGAAGCTGTACACGAGGTAAGCAACTACATGAACATATCTGCTAAAAATCATAGTAATCCCAGGCAACTCCTTTAAAGAGGACCTGTCACCTCTTCTGGCATGTCTGTTTTAGCAACTATTTGCATTTCCCATGTAATAACAATTCCGGAGCATCTTTTCATATAACTCGTATGTTGTGCCTTTCCTCTACTATTCCGACTAGAAGCTTATAAATTGATTTCCAGCAGTCTTCAATAAAGGTCTCTCTGGGTGTTAGACGTTGGGGGGGAGTGTCCCTGACCACACTGACAGCGCTGAGTGGACGGTGTCATACTGAACAAAGACACACCCCCTACTGGTAACACCCAGTTGAACTTTTATTGCATATTCCTGGCAATCCTTTCATAAACTTCTAGTATAAATAATAGAGGTTTGCTACATCAGAGTTATGTGCAAAGATGCTCCAGAATTGTTATTACTTGGGAAATGCAAGTACCAAGTATTAAAGGGGTTATCCCACGAATAATGTAAAAAATGAAAATCAGACATCATATAGTACATGACAACTTCTTTTTAACAAAGCTAGAACCAGCCCTGTACCACACATGGATCCAGAGATCTCCACATTCATTGCTCTGCTAGATTTATATCAGGTTGGCAGCTCAAGGGGAGTGTCTTTTCTGCTGCAGCTAAGGGGGCGTGTCTCAGCTCTCCCTATCACAGCTCAGGAGGCAGTTAAAAGTTGAAACTGAGCATGTGCGGCCTGCTCAGTGTATAGGTCAAAGAAATAAGAAATTAAGTGGTCCTATACAGATACATTTTATTGAATAACTCAGTATTTATAACATTTTTTTAATTACATGCAGTTACAAAAGTATTCAGATCCAGGGGCTGGTTTGAAAACTGTAGAATATTTTTCGTGGGACAACCCCTTTAAGGAGATTTGATACCCAGGCACGCTGCGGGATGCGTGACATACATCTTGTCATAAATTAGTCACAGCATCCGGCAGTCAACTGCGCCTTAACTGAAATCTAAGGCATCCCCTATGGTATAGATTTACTCCTTAACTGAGATCTATGGCATAGATTTCATTATTCTTCTATGCCAGAAAACTGCAGTAGAAAATGATAAATGTGGCACTGGCCCCACTCCCTCTCTGCCCTCGCTACACACCCCCTTACTGGCAGAGAAACATGCGAATTGTGTGGGAAAAATTGCAAACATGCAGTTTGCGACTTTTTCATGCCACAAATATGTCACATCCAAATGATTAAAGGCCCCCAATATGTTGGTCCCCCCACAATGAATATACTTATCCCACTCCCTGTGCTGCCCCTTGTACCCTGCACCTCTGCTGCTGCTGCTGCTGCTGCTGCTGCTGCTTCTCCCTGGGCGTGTGGGGAGGGGTCTGGGGGAGGAGAGCAGTCAGTGGCAGGCAGTGACAGGGACGAGCATCCCTAGCGTCACCCACTAAGCTAGGGAGACTCGTCCCCGTCCCTGCCTGCGATTCTCTGCTCCCCCCGATACTGGATGTTTTCATCCACGTACAGTGAGAAGCAGCAGCGGCGGTGTCGGGTCCAGGGGCGGGTTATGTATATTCAGTGTGGGTGTCCGGCATATTGGGGGTCTTTTTATACCCTCGGATAACCCCTTTAAATCTGGTCTATAGTATGCAAATTTATGAATCTTTTAGTGAGCTGATAAAATCTCTCTAATTTATGAGGTTACACCTTAAAAAACTCGACAATGCCAGTGTGTATTACTGTTTTATATAATATAAAAAAGTTATAAAGAAGAACTCCCGCAAAAAAATTTTATTCTCTGACCTGTTAGAAAGGTGCACGATATAATCTGTAGTGATTGTCATTTTCTTATCTGTGACTGTTTCTGTGAGTAAAAACCTCTCTTCTTATTGTAGCTGGGTCATGTGACCAACTCCCTGACCTCCAACTGACCCAGGACAGAAAGCCAGTAACTGCTCTATTCATTCCTATGGGAGCCTCACTTTCAGTCTCATAGGAACACATAGAGAATTAGACTTCCTGTCCACACATAAGTCTATGTGTCAGTTGGTGGTGGGTCTAATTGCTGGTCACATGACAGATAAGAAACTTCAGGATGATATAAGTCAAAAATTCAGACACTGGTAAGAAAATGACATTCACTACAGATTATATCATGTACATTTCTAGCAGGACATGGAATAAAATTTTTTGTCGGGCGTTCTTCTTTAAGTTATATGCCACAAATAGAAAGGACTGCACCCAAAAAAGAAAAGTGTTCGTGTATATACTAGATTTTTTTATTGAATAGCTCACTGGCTATACTACATTTTTTATTATTCGCAATTCCAAAAGTGTTCAGATCCAGGTGCTGGTTTGAAAAATGTAAAATATGTTTTGTGACCCAACCCCTTTAAGGTGAACATTGCTTTCTATTTTCTCTTTGCAGGGGCCTGTATTAAATTGCATCCTTTTCCAACGATCATCCAGACATGGAATAGCTGTTGCATGATCAAGATGAAATAAGCACTACAGAATGACAGCAAGAGAACGCAATGCAGACCAGACCGCACTCTGAGAAGCAGCCAATCCTCTGCAGCTTTGTCACCACGTGATCTCCTCCGTGTTCGTCTGGCATGCTTAAAACTACTGTTCATTCCAGGAGGACTCTCTGTACTTTCAGCATGGAGCTGCTCATTCAGAACAATTATTCTTGGAACAAAGGAGATGTTATACAGGGAATGTTATAGACATTATCTATTCCCCTTGTAAACTTTATAAAAAAAAAATCAAAAATGTACAAAAGTTGGCAATTCAGGGTTTTGCAAATATTGCTGCATTTGACACAAGTACTTTTTATGGAAAGTACCGAACTGATTTGAATTTTTTTTTTTATATAAATCCTGCAATTGAAGCCTAAAATGTTCATAAATGACAGTTCGCAACTTTTAAGATTCCCAGCACTAGACATAGGAAATAGTATTTAAGTACTACTATTACTTCTACTACATTGTTTTTACCAAATTTCAATTTCACATTTTTATATTCACAGAGCTGTAGTCTAAAGGTATGTAACTTTTTAACAAAATGTCCTTTTCTGAGTTTCATTTTATGATAAAAGCTGGATGGTTGGTCTTTGAAAAACATGTTCTGGTCTCGTAAATTGCCAGATTACATATATTGCACACCTCTGTTTTTATTAGTACTGTTGGGTAGTTATCGTTTTGGCCTGTCTATTTTTTTGTCACTACTATTGGAGCAGTAATCATATAATTATTCAGCCTGGTGAGTATTCTCTATATACCCTCCTCTGTCATCAGTTTAAAAAAAAAGTAATCTACCTCCTAGACTGTAGTTCTATACTTGTGTTGGTCAATTTGTGCCACTTTATCGCTTTTACTATCATTCCCAATTTTTTTTTTTTTTAAAACAATTCTCTGATGGGACTTTTAAGTTCAGAAATTGTATAAAGCATTTGTAGTAAGTTTAAGTATAAAAAGGCAAAAAATAAAATAAAATATTTAAAATTTATTTAAATTGTTTTTGAACATGTCGGTTGTATTATGTGATTTTTTTTTTTTTTTTTTGCATATATTTTTAGGGATGTGAAAAAAAAAATTGTTCACGTACTGAGGTTTGCTGTTTTCTCCACTATTATTTTTGTTTACTTTGATAAGTGATTTTAAATATATTTTATTGAAATGATTACTGTTTGCAGAATTGAGAAGAACAGTTAAGGTTGTCACTGCTTTCGAACCTTTACGACATTGACAAATATATTTTACTTAGAGGTATACACAACATAAGATGTGGTTTATGCTATTTTTATTCTGGCATGAAATTCTGTGATTGTCAGATGTGTTTTAAAATTTAAAAAACCCTTTTATGCTGTTTCAAGCACTTAACCTTATAGATGGGGCTATCGTGATACCTTTTATATACTTGTAATCAATAAAAAAAAAACTTTATTAAAGCAAGTTTGGAAATGTTACCTTTTACATGACAGAATTTCTTTGACGCAAAGAATTTAAAAAGATGTTTGGTCTGACGGTTAGGCTCCATTCACACGTTCTGGTTTTCTTTCCTGATTCAATCCTGATTTTTTTCAGGACCCATTGAAATGAATGGATCCAGATCAGGATCGAATCAGGAAAGAAAAACAGGACGTGTGAATGGAGCCTAATAGTGGTTTTCCAGGACTTGGATATTGATGGCCTTTCCTTATTTATCTATATCAGATAAGTCAGGGTGTAACTCCTGGCAACTGACTGAAGAGGCGGTGGAGCGGTGGACCCCATAAGGATAGGGTATCAATATCAAAGTCCTGAAAAGCGGGTTATGCAAGAAGTGGCGAGGGGGCAGACTTATAATGGGAATATTGCTTACTTGCTTCCCGGCTCTGGCTCCTTGCTATTTCTGCTCCAAGTCTGCGATGCTCTGATAGACTCCCTCGCTGTAAACATCTGATTTGACATTGCCGCAGCCAATAACTGACTGTGGTAGAGACCCCATTCCTTTGCTCCATATGACCATTTGTCATGATGTTAGTGGAGCTGGTCCCCACCGCAGCCAATGATTGGCTGCAGGCAATGTCAAACCGGATGTTTACAGTGAGGGAGGCCAGTGAAGCATCACAGACCTGGAGGAGAAGGGGCCAGGAAGCAGGCAAGTAATCTTTCCTTTTTAGGTCTGGCCAAGTGCGGAGAGTTTGCTGACCCCTCCCCCCCCCCCCCCCCGACCCCTTCCCTTTCCTCATGTATGTATAATGGTAGACCATGTGGCTGCTAAGGGCCTTTGGATAAAGGGGAGCATTCCTGATTGGCCCTATCCCCTTGTGCCTAGATAGGTGAAGAGTTTTTTTATATTATTAAAATGCACATTTATAATGTTTTCAGGAAATTCCCGCTCTGTGGGAACATGACCTAACTTGTATGGTTTTGAAAACCTTTTTCAGATACCCTTTTAAGGCATTTTCTATTCAGAACATTCCTATTAAAGTGTTTGTCCCATCATATTATGGCATATTAACATTGTACAGGTGGGTCCTGCACTCTTGCTTTGGTGGTCCCAGCATGTCCACATATTTTATATTTCATTAATAATAGAGAAGCCATTGTAGGGGAAATGTGTGGATGACAGTGGCTCCCCCTGGTGATAAAAGTGGATACTGCAGCTGGTTCAAGTGAATGGAGTGAAGCTACAATACCCTTCACCGCCAATACGAAGTAGACAGTGTGCAGGTAGATGAACCGATATAGACAATGAAGAGGCCACAGCAGATTGTCAGGGATGCCAAGAGTTTGATGGCCAATTCTGATGATAAGCCATAAATATTCAGACCCATTTAAAGCACATCTGCAAAGAAGAAGGAGCTACAGTTCTTAACTGACTGCCAGACCCTCTACAAATGCTGAGCATCCAGAGTCAGTCTAGTAATCCTGATCTAAGCAGGTAAAATGCTTACGTCTTATGCAATCGCCCATATTGTAGGCATACTTGCGAACTTTCCGCAGCCAGAAATGACTGTGGTGTGCTGTCCAATATTTTCAGGGAATGTGCCTCTTATGAGCCGCCACCTCCTTTTTGAAAGGTTCCTGCCCTTTCATACTGTCACGTTCCCTCGGCTTGTATGGATGCTGGGACTACATCTAATGTTGCAGCATCCGATGCCACATACAGTTAGAGCTGCTTTTCTATGCTAAATCTATAATATGGCACGGATCGAAATCTGTGGACCCAAAGTGTGCCTCTCGTTTCATACCAATTTGTATGGATCTGCAATTGCAAATTGTGGCATGTGCCAGTGCATGCCGTATGACGGAGATGCTGCACCAAACACGCTGGTAATATAAAACCTACCTGCTTTGCTATGAGTGCACGAGGTTTTATTCCGCTTCAAACTATAGACCTGTGAATTTTTATCAACAGAAGAATGAATGTTTGCTAGGGATCCAAAGTAGAGGAAGATGCTAAGCATCCCATTATAGAAATCACCCCAGATATTTACCCCCTGGGAAATTCTTGAAACATTGGTCTCTCTCTGTTGGATCTATAGCAAACATATATTTTTGTGCTGAATAAAACATAATTCCTGACTACCTACATTACTGTAATCCTACTGCAAGACCTTAAAGGGTTATTCTCATCTTAGACAATGGGGGCATATCGCTAGGATATGCCTCCATTGTCTTATAGGTGCGGGTCCCACCGCTGGGGGGAGCGCTGCGCCTGGAGGACCCAAGGTTTCCCGGGGTCCGGCCACCCCCAGGCGCAGCTCCCCAGCTGCTTCCATGCGCGGCCACCGCTCCCATTCATTTCTATGTAGCCGACGGAAATAGCCGAGCCCCATAGAAATGAATGGAGGGCGGCTGCGCATGCGCAGTGCGCTCTCCTTCACTTTGGGGGCTCCGTTCTCGATATAAGTGCGGGTCCCACCCGAACCTATAAGCCAATGGGGGCATATCCTAGCGATATACAGGGACTATTGTATAAGATGAGAATAACCCTTTAAGTGGCTTCCATTCACTGTCATACAAGCCCCATTGAACTCCATGTATATGGAGCTGTTCTTCTTTAGAAAGTATGGGTTCTACATATGATCACTGACACAACATGCCACAATTTTTTTTTGTCAGATTTGTATGGAATCCAAAAAAAGTGTGAAATTAGTGGCCTATGGAGGTCTATTACATTTCGAATGCGTAATATGACCGCATTCATGAAGCCAACAGAAGATCAAGAACAGATTTGGCTTAGGGCTACTCCTAAGGGTGTCATCTAAATGCCCCCTGGCCTTCACCCTTTCATTCCTATACAGGGACCTGGTCTCTGCTGCAGGGCAACCAAAATACAGCCAAAAGGTTGGGACAGGAAAAACGAGCAATATGACAGTCAGAAAGAGGTCAGGTCGCAACAGCCCTGCAGCATCTCCTTGATCCCTGCTGTCTCTAGACAGCTAAGATTATAGAATTTTACCCCCAGAGACCATGCATTGTAAAACCACTGGGGGCTATCTTCCACCCTACACGCAACCCATGCATCCCTTATATGAAAGCGACTTATGGAAAGGGGACATACATTTAACTCCTTTCCATTTGATGCCATAAATATACAGCATAGCAAGCTGAACATTAATGCACCATGCCTTACATATATGGCATGGAGATGGCAGTGGAACAGAGCTGCCTCCATCAGTAACAGGTGTCAGCTGTAACATACAACTGACACTCATCCAAAACTTCGAGTGAATCAGGATCGCACATCCACATGCTATGCTTTGATCTAATAACTTGTTCTCAGCATTATTCACATCGCTTCTCAGCACTATATATAGTATACTGCCCCCTATGCTGCATGCTGTACATGAGGTATTAGTATACATTTTGATCAAAAAGCATAGGCCCACTCACTACGACAAGGTTGCCTCCTCGAGTGGGAACCTACTCTAAATTTGGCGTGGCCTTGCATGGCAACCACCGGCGCTGCAGGGCCACACCAGTTTGGGACCCAGCAGCCAAACAGCACCCCTGCTGCCTGGCAATGCCACCCTGGCTCTGGGCCCCATCAGCACAGCACCACAGCAACAATGGCCGCCACGCAGCACCGCAGCTCTGAACAGTTGTAAAAGCTCACCTTATCATATGCTCTCAGGAACTGACAACTGACACTCCTCTGCAATGGCCAAGATCGGTGCTATTGACAATCCCAGCTGTTTAACCTCCTAGATGCTGCAGTCCATAGCGACCGTGGCATCTAAGTAGTTTTTGTACTTGGTGCGATCTCCCTCTCTCTCCATCAGCCCCCACAATGCAATCGTAGGGTCCTCATGTTTGCAATGGCAGCCGGAGGTCTTACAATGGCCTCGGGGCCTGCTATGTACGGAAGCCTGCCAGTCCCTGTGTCTGGCAGGATCTGATCAGAGGCCTTTCAAAGCCACTTCACTTGGCCCCTAAAAAAAAAGGATTTGGAAATTTTCTTGAAAATTATAAAATTGACACTTAACTTATAAGCACTCTAACATTTCTCCCGCCCAAAAATAAAGTACTTAAATTTTGGATTATTTTTAGACAAAAGCACAAAACATATCAACTCAAATTTGCCACTAACATAAAGTACAATATGTCACAAAAAATCAGAATTTTTTGTCCGAATCACTGGATATGTAGAACCATTCCAAAATTATTACCACATAAATTGACACGTCATATTTGACGTCTGGTCTTTCACCCTTAAGGCCAAAATAGGCTTTGTCCTTAAAGAGGTTTTCCGGGATTTTACTATTGATAACCTATCCTCAGGAAAGGTCATCAGTATCTGATGGGTGGGGGTCCGACACCCGCCGATCAGCTGTTTGAGAAGGCACTGGCGCTCCAGTCTCTTAGCTTTTCCTAGGCCTGTGACCTCATGTTCATCGGTCACGTGGCCTATGAACAGTGAATGGGGCTGAGCGCTAAACCAAGCACAGCTGCTATACAATGTACGGCGCTGTGCTTGGTAAACTGCGAGAAGGCAGCAGTAGCTTCTCAAACAGCTGACCGGCGGGGGTCACAGATCAGATACTGATGACCTATCCTGAGGATAGCTCATCAGTAGTAAAATCCTGGAAACCCCTTTAATGTGCTAATAAGTATTTTAGTTGCATTTTTTGCTATTAACAAATCAATGACAGAGAAAATGAGAAAAACTGTCTATTTAGCCTCTTTTTTTCATTTGCCCAAAGACTCATGCACTAGAAAAAAGAACAGGAATATTAAACTGAAGACCTCATACACACGACCATGTGCTGGCCTTGCTCATGCTGAGGACCACAAATTGCACAAACGGCTGTTTGTGGGCCGCAGTATGGGAATTGGCCAACAATGGCAGTGTGCATGAGGCCTAAAGGGATTATAGGTTATTATAATAATAATAATTATTATTATTATTATAGATTATTATAAATAACAGCCTCACTCGTCGATGTATAATACAAATGTGTGCATTGTACTGATGTTATTTAAAATACCCTATTTGTGAATTTTGAGTCTATAGATGAAGTTCCTTTTGCAGGACTGTCATTGAGAACCCGGTATGAAGAATGATTACAGATATTATTGCCCGGTCTAGAAGACCTGGCCGCATCCAAGCAGTACAATGCTTCATCTTCCCTCTGGTGGTGCAGAAGTTTAACATTTATTGCTAGGTTACTACATATATATATATATTGTAAGGGATTGTATCCTCTCAGGGGGTCGACATCACACAATATCTTCACAACGCGGGGATTTTCAGGTCTAACTCAGTTTTATTGGCACCAGTACACCAAAACAAATCATAAAAACACCTGCCCGGCTGGACTCTGACTAAACATAGTTCAGCTAACTCGCCTAAATACAGATGCTGTTCACACACAGCTTTTAAGTGCGGCTTCCTCAGCCGTTCAGTCCAGCAGCCTCCTGGCTGTGACTCCAACCGTATCCTTTGGGGAGAGATGGTCCAATAGTCCTCCCGACTATGACCGTGTGACCCTCTTCTCCTAGGGACACTGGGCCCCCCAAACTTCCAGGCTACACAGAGCCTTTTGGTCCCTCATCCCTCCTGGCTGAGACCATACTCACAGAGCCTCCGCAGGCTCTAACCTCTCAGGCCTCCTCAGCCTTTCTCCTCTTCCCAGACTGACACTGAGGGCTGGTTTATCACAGCAGTAATTACACCCGTGGTGGAATAGGAATGTGGACTGGAATATCCACCCCCTCCAGACCTCTATGAAGTGTGAGGCCTGTCACTGCCTCACAATAAATATATATATATATATATATATATGTTACAGACGAAAAGTTTGGACACACCTTCTCACTTATTAAACCCGACAGGGCACACCTGTGAAGTGAAAACCATTTCAGGTGACTACCTCTTGAAGCTCATCAAGAGAATGCAAAGAGTGTGCAAAGCAGTAATCAAAGCAAAAGGTGGCTACTTTTGAAGCACCTAGAATATAAGACATATTTTCAGTTGTTTCACACTTTTTTGTTAAGTATATAATTCCACATGTGTTACATTTCAGCTAAACCTGCAGCAGAAATGTAAAATAGGTGTAAATACATGCCTGTACATTCAAACATTGACCACAAGATGTCATGCAAAGCAAGACATTAATGAACTGATGCAGAAAAAAAACAAAACACATTTGGCCTGTAAAATATACTTCCCAGTCTATGCAGCCTTCTATAATACTTTCCAGTATATACAGCCTTCTATAATACTTTCCAGTATATACAGCCTTCTATAATACTTTACAGTTTATACAGCTTTCTATAATACTTTCCAGGGAAACTTCACTGCTGCACAGGAGAATAACCCATTTGAAGATGACTTTGGGGCCGGTCACTAGTGGATTCTTATGGGATGATCCATAGGTAACTTGTTAGCCCTTCTTGATAATTTGTCCAGTACGTGCAATGATGGCAACATAGATGACAAAGCAATAAAAATGAATGTGTGCGTGCTCTGTATAGATAGAGGGTGGACGCTCAGTCATGATCTCTCTTGTGCCTAAGGAACCACTTCAAAAAGTTTTTCCAGGAGTAACAATGAATGACCTATCCACAGGGGGAGGCCATCACTATCTGATCAGTGGGGGTCTGACTCCCAGCACCCCGTGCTGATTAGCTCTTTGAAGAGGTCATGAAGCTCGGATAAGCATTGCGGCCTCCTCACAGCGTTGTACATTGTATAGTGTCTGTGCGTGGTATTGCATCTCAGGCCCATTCACTTGAATCGCACTGAGCTGCAAATAGGCCATGTGACTGATGAGTGTGAAACAGCTGGTCGGTGGAGATGCTGGGAGTTAGACCCCCACTTATGAGATATCGATGACCTATCCTGAGAATAGGTTATCAGTACTGAAATCCTGATGCTCATGGAAAACCCCTTTAAAGGCTCTCTTTGGGGGCATTTTTTTTTCTAAAAACCAAGTATATCATTTTTAAAACTGGGTTTTACTATAAATTTTCAGTCGTTTGCCTTTTGCAGTTTCTACATATCTCAATATATAGCAAGCTGCAGAATGCCATTCACAGTCAAATGCGTCAGAGAACTTGTTTGATGGCTTGATCTCCTAAGTAATCATCTAAGCTAATTATGATGTAATCAAATTTGACTGTAACAATTTTTAACCCACTTCAAAAATACATTATAGCCAAAAATAAATGCATTTCTGTAAAAGAAATGCCCGAAAGGTTCATAGCTTTTAGGGGTAGAGCTCCATGGTGACAGCAAGTCACAGAAAAGTCACACAACACAAAAGGGTATGGCTACATGGTGACATTTCATATAATGTATTTTAATACTGTTGCAGTGCTACATGCTGCAACTGGGTGGATGTTTTGCGACTGTTGCACCGCAGTCCACAGCATGTCGCCTTGCAACATCATTGAAATACATTAAATGAAATGTCACCCAAGTTTTTTTATTGTGAGGCATCACCGGACCCTTAGAGATTTTATCATGTGATTAGAAATGTTGCAGGCTATAAACTATCCTACTGTATAGACATGCCCCCCAGATGGGGATTTTATGTGATAGACCAAGTAGCAAGTATGAGTGAAGTGAAAAGAAAATGATACATGGTTTTCAACATTTTTAATAAATAAAAAAATGGAAAGTGTGGCGTGCATTTGTATTCAGCCCCCAAGAGTCAATACTTTGTAGGACCACCTTTCGCTGCAGGTTACAGCTGCAAGTCTTTTGGGGTATGTCTCTACCAGGTTTGCACATCTAGAGGCTAAAATATTTGCCCATTCTTCTTTGCAAAATAACTGAAGCTCAGTCAGATTGGACGGAGAGCATCTGTGAACAGCAATTTTCAAGTCTTGACACAGATTCTCAATGAGATTTAGGTCTGGAATTTGACTGGGCCATTCTAATACATGAATATGATTTGATCTAAACCATTCCATTGTAGCTCTGGTAGTATGTTTAGGCTTGTTGTCCTGTTGCATGGTGAACCTCTGCCCCAGTGTCAAGTCTTTTGAAGCCTCGGTTTTCCTTCAGGATTGCCCTGTATTTAGCTCCATCCATCTTCCCATCAACTCTGACCAGTTTCCCTGTCCCTGCTAAAGGAAAGGATTCCCACAGCATGATGTTGCCACCACAATGCGTCATGGTGAGGATGGTGTGTTCAGAGTGATGGACAGTGTTTTCACCACACCCAGCGTTTTTCATTTACCAAAAAATTCAACTTTGGTCTCATCTGACCAGACCACCTCTTCCACACGTTTGCTGTGTTCCCTTCCCCTACATGGCTTGTGGCAAAGTGCAAACTGAATTTCTTACAATTTGCTTTCAAAAATGACTTTCTCCCTGCTACTCTTCCATAAAGGCCAGATTTGTGGAGTACACAACTAATAGTTGTCCTGCGGATAGATTCTCCCACTTGAGCTATGGATCTGCGGCTCCTCCAGAGTGACCATGGGCCTCTTGGCTGCTTCTCTAATTAGTGCTCTCCTTGCCTGGAAATACTCCTGGCATATACCTCCAAAGCATACAAGAGCAAGATGTGACTTGCACAATATTACTTTGCATAAATTGTATTGTGAAAATGTTTGGCACTGTTCCTGCCTTCACAAGAATTCCAATGCTGTAACTTCCTTTGTGTATGGCTGCTGACTCCAATAAAAATGAATTATGGTTGTGAACCATGTGAATAAGAAACTTGTAATAGCTCCCCTGCAGCTACAACCCCTCTGTAATGCCCCTTGTATTATAATGCCACTTGTGGTGCTTGGGCGTATACTAGTGCTCCCAGTAGTATAATGCCCCCCTCTGTAGGGCTCCAACCTGTATTAATTTCCTCTGTAGTGCCCTCTGTATTATAATGCAAACCTTGTGGTGCTCTGTCCTGTATTAATGCCTCCAATAGTGCCCCATGCATTATAATGCTCCCTCTTGTAGTGCTGTAGCCTGTATTAATGTCCCCAGTAGTGCCCACATTAAAATAACTGTCACCTGACTACCATTCCCCGCCATCTGTGGCCTGAGTGGACATGTGCTGACGTAGGAGGTCACGATGACATCATTGCGGTCTCTTACATTGGGTCTTAGGTGGTGTGATGATGTGTTCATGAACACCGACATCCTGTTCAGTACTACATCATCGTGCTGCCTGATACCCGGAGCAGGATTTCACTAGTGGCCTGAGGCCTCCATGGTCTCTAGGAGGGAGGCCTGTTCTCTATCTCTTCCAGAACACATACAATGTGTTGTGTAGTGTCTATACAGGCAACACAGGAAAGAAGTGTATACTGTATGTCCAACATGGTTGTCCCAACCATAGCCAATAGCTTAATCTACTAATTTACATCCAGGTCATATGTCTAAAAATAAAATACATGAAACAGTCCCTTTAAAGATGTCTGTCATTTTAAGCAGATGGCTGCTTTCTTCCAAGAACAGCACCACTCTGTGTCCAAAGGCTGTGTGCGGTATTGCAGGGTTAGAGTGGTTATCTTTGTTGTAGCTGTTATAACAGCCTCTACTTTCTGGAGGCACTTGTGTGGAACTTCCATCCTACATCAGTGGACTTTAGGGCCAATAACAGTCTGCTGTGGAGTCGAGAGTTGATGATTAGTCACAAGTATGGTTGAGTGAATTGAGCTTCGGATCACAGATCAGAAGTCAATTCGTTAAAAAGTTTGTTTGCAATGCTGTTTCTGTGTATAGCATTAAAATGTATGTGCTCTGTGTACGAAAACTTTGTCTCAGCTGCAGTTGCGCGAAAACTGAACTGAATGAAACGGAATGCACCAGAATGCAATTGTTTGGTTGCATCCCCATTGTGGACAGAATAACACTGCAAACAGGACTGGTGCTATATGCCTGGCAGGGTAGGGTTGATCTGGGTTACAGAGCCGTTTTAAGAATTGAGTTCACATCAGTTTCTAAGAGGAGGAAAGTTCTAGACTTGGCTGCGGCGAATCAATGGATGTCGTATACCTGGACTTTTCCTAAGCATTTGATACTGTACCACATAAAAGGTTAGTATATAAAATGAGAATGCTTGGACTGGGAGAAAATGTCTGTATGTGGGTAAGTAACTGGCTCAGTGATAGAAAACAAAGGGTGGTTATTAATGGTACATACTCAGATTGGGTCACTGTAACTAGTGGGGTACCACAGGGGTCAGTATTGGGCCCTATTCTCTTCAATATATTTATTAATGATCTTGTAGAAGTCTTCCACAGTAAAATATCAATTTTTGCAGATGACACTAAACTGTGTAAAGTAATTAATGCAAGTCACCAGTACGTACTAAATGGTAAAACACTGGGTAACACTGACATGGAAAAGGACTTTTAGTAAACAGGAAACTAAGCTGTAGAAACCAGTGTCAGACAGCTGCTGCCAAGGCCAATAAGATAATGGGTTGCATCAAAAGAGGCATAGATGCCCGTGATGAGAACATAGTCCTGCCACTTTACAAATCACTAGTCAGACCACACATGGAGTACTGTGTACAGTTCTAGGCTCCTGTGAGCAAGGCAGACATAGCAGAGCTGGAGAGGGTTCAGAGGAGGGCAACTAAAGTAATAAGTGGAATGGGTGGACTACAGTACCCAGAAAGATTATCAAAATTAGGCTTATTCACTTTAGAAAAAAGACGAGTGAGGGGAGATCTAATAACTATGTATAAATATATCAGGGGTCAGTACAGAGATCTCTCCCATGATTTATTTATCCCCAGGACTGTGACTGTGACGAGGGGACATCCTCTGTGTCTGGAGGAAAGAAGGTTTGTACACAAACATAGAAGAGGATTCTTTATGGTAAGAGCAGTGAGACTATGGAACTCTCTGCCTGAGGAGGTGGTGATGGTAGGTTCACTAAAAGAGTTCAAGAGGGGCCTGGATGTATTTCTGGAGGGTAATAATATTACAGGTTATAGTTACTAGAGAGGGGTCGTTGATCCCGGGAGTAATTCTGATTGCCTGATTGGAGTCGGGAAGGTATTTTTTTTCCCCCTAAAGTGGAGAAAATTGGCTTCTACCTCACAGGGGTTTTTTTTGCCTTCCTCTGGATCAACTTGTAGGAAAACAGGCCGAACTGGATGGACAGATGTCTTTTTTCGGCCTTATAAACTATGTTACTATGTTACATCAAAGGGGTTCTCCAGGAATTAAGAAAATTAAAATACTTAAATGTCACTTTATGATAAATATATTCCCAAATACATTTCATTAGTTATAATGGCTAGTTTTGTCTGGGGAGCAATCATTAGGGGATCATATGATCTTGTGAGTGTGGAACAGTAGTCCCGCGGGCGGCCCGGCGTGCACAGCATCATTGTAATCTATGAAGCTGTCCGCTCCCATGCGCACGATCAATGCCGCTCCGGGACATATGGCCCGCTCACGCACCGTATGTCTCGGAGGGCATACGGTCGTGTGCAAGGGCCCTTTCACTGTATCCGGAGTTACCAGATACTGCTATTCACTGCTGGATTCCAATTGACTATAATGGGATGCTGTGGTGATCTGTCCACTTGCTGTGTTTCGAATGGACAAATAACACTTTTTTTTTTTTTTTTTGGCCGACAGCTGGCATTTATGCTGGAACAGTCTAATGAAAAAGGCATGTAAAACGTAATTATATGGGGAGGCTACTCTCTAAACCTTTGCCATGGACATACATATATATCATAAAGGCAGTCCTTGAGGAATTACCGGAGAGTAGGAGTCTACCATAGCTTGTTCTCATCCCCTTGAGAAGAGTGGACGTGCACCTCCCCATCTCCAAACTCAATGCAGCCTTAGCAAACTAAATAGGTTAATTGTCTCAAGGGTCATGGTGCCCCTGGGGAAAGTTGTCCTTTGATGCCCGGCTTCCACCTCTGCCCTGTTCCTCATTGTGGGCATGAACGCCATGCTACTTACCCAGATGGTTCGGACGGCTTCTCGAGTCCCGCTGCTTCTGTTCCAGCTGGTGGTGTTCCTGGGCACCAGCACTGTCCGTCTTCATTGCAGCCTGCATGCTCTCCTGAAGGCCTCCAGTCCTGCCCTTTTCCCAAATTCTTTTCCAGTCTATGCTTGGCCATCCCAGGGTTCTTAAGGCACCTTCCCTAGTTGGAGGGCACCATAGCTTCCGGATTCCTAGTCTCTAGTAACCAGAAAAGGTGTGTTCTCTGTCTCACTACCTGCGTATCGTGCTCTAATCTGACCACTGATTCAGACTTCTAGTCACCTGCTCTGACCTTAGTCTGTTTATCTGACTGCCCTACTGTCACCTTCCCTGACCTCAGACTTGTCTTACGGATATGCTAGTAGGCTGTCTGCCCTGAATTTTGTCTGTCTGGCACCTGACGAAACATTACTGCAGTAGTATGTCTATTAAATGCATGTTGGAAAAAGTGAACTAAATGTTAATGTTATATAAGCTGTGATTATCAGCAAGCAATATTCGATCCATGGCAGAAATAAATGGAACGTGTTAGATACGTTTACAAACAAATGTCAGAGTTATTGGATTGGGATTATGTCGGTTCACATCTTGTTATGAACTGGGAAGATCTCCAGAAGTATATCTCGGGCAGTAGACTGTAAACTATCTTACTAAGAAATACCCCACTGTATAGGCAGATAGTGACATACGACAGTCATGGGCTCCCAGTGTAAAATGGACTATGAGGACTGACAAAAAGGGGTGCAGTGGCGTGTGAGGCCCAGAGTACGCTGGGTGCATGGGGGCCTTTAGACATGTAAGAAATAGTTCTGACATGTCCCTCCAAAGAATAGAAAAACAAGATGTGAATTGCACAATATTCCTTTACATAAATTCTATTGTGAAAATGTTTGGCACTGTTTCTGGTTTCAGAAGAATTCCAGTGGTATCATTTCCTCTGCGTATGGCTGCTGACGCCAATAAAAATAAATTAGGGTTATGAACCATGTGAATGAGAAACTTGTACTAGCTGAAAATGCTCCTGATCGACCTAAAAATAAAATAAACTTACCAGAAAATAACATACTATTGAAACCAGGTTTTTATTACAAACACATTTTAAAACCTTTGTGATGTATTTTATTGTTTTATGTGACTATTCATATAAGTAAAAAACTGTCCCATGTTTACTAATGTTTCTGAGCCTAGGATCTATTGAAAGCAGGGGTGTCAAACTCATTTTTGCCGAGGCCCACATCAGCCTTATGGTTGTCTTCAAAGGGTCGTTAGTAATTCTGCGACTGTATAAATGTAACTATGCCAGGTAGGCATAGCTACATTTATCATCTGTGGAAGGCAACCATAAGGCTGATGTTAACATATTTTTAAATAACTAAAAACATAATATAATTATATATGAACAGCTGGAATAAGTTATACCAATTCTTGTAGTGATATGGACCATGCTGGTATAACCTGGGCATCTCCTGTATATAATTATGTATGTACAGCTGGTATATACAGTGCCTTGCGAAAGTATTCGGCCCCTTGGAACTTTTCAACCTTTTGCCACATTTCAGTCTTCAAACAAAAAGATATAACATTTTAAATTTTTGGTGAAGAATCAACAACAAGTGGGTCACAATTGTGAAGTGGAACAAAATTTATTGGATCATTTAAACTTCTTTTGTAATAATAAAACTGAAAAGTGGGGCGTGCAAAATTATTCGGCCTCCTTGCATTAATACTTTGTTGCGCCACCTTTTGCTGCGATTACAGCTGCAAGTTGCTTGGGGTATGTCTCTATCAGTTTTGCGCATCTAGAGACTGAAATTGTTGCCCATTCTTCTTTGCAAAATAGCTCGAGCTCTTTGAGGTTGGATGGAGAGCGTTTGTGAACAGCAGTTTTCATCTCTTTCCACATATTGTCAATTGGATTCAGGTCTGGACTTTGACTTGGCCATTCTAAGACCTGGATACATTTATTTTTGAACCATTCCATTGTAGATTTTGCTTTATGTTTGGGATCATTGTCTTGTTGGAAGATAAATCTCCGTCCTAGTCTCAGGTCTTTTGCAGACTCCAACAGGTTTTCATCCAGAATTGTCCTGTATTTGGCTCCATCCATCTTCCATCAATTTAACCATCTCCCTGTCCCTGCTGATGAAAAGCAGGCCCAAACCATGATGCTGCCACCACCATGTTTGACAGTGGGGATTTTGTGTTCAGGGTGATGAGCTGTGTTGCTTTTACGCCAAACATATCGTTTTGCATTGTTTCCAAAAAGTTGGATTTTGGTTTCATCTGACCAGAGCACCTTCTTCCACATGTTTTGTGTGTCTCCCAGGTGGCTTGTGGCAAACTGTAAACAAGACTTTTTATGGATATCTTTGAGAAATGGCTTTCTTCTTGCCACTCTTCCATAAAGGGCAGATTTGTGAAGTGTTCGACTGATTGTTGTCCTATGGACAGACTCTCCCACCTCAGCTGTAGATCTCTGCAGTTCATCCAGAGTGATCAAGGGCCTCTTGCAGGGGCGTAGCTATCGGGGAAGCAGGGGAAGCCACTGCTTCGGGGCCCGAGGGCAGAAGGGGCCCGGGAGCAGTAGCTGCATACAGCACAGAGGCCTGCCAATATCCTTCTTACAAGCTCCTGTGCTGCGGAGCTTCAGACACGCCCCCTCTTCACTCCAGCAGAGCAGGACCTGGCTTATCAGCCTTAGACACGCCCACTCTACACAGGACGTGCTGCTGGAGGAGGAAAGAGACGGCAGGGCTGGAGAAGAAGTGTGTGGAGAGGCAGACAGTGGGTGAGTGAGTCTGCTGTGTGGGACAGAAGGGGTAATGGCAGGGAAGTCTGGAAGTCTGCTGCTGGGTGTTGTAGTGTACCAGCAGCTTCATGCTTTTCAGTTGTTTTACTGCCTCATAAAGCAGTCTGCCTTCATGACACCTGCCCCCCCCATATCCTTTCCTTCTCTTATATCATCCTCATGGAGCTCCTTCTGTCTCCTATCCTCCCTCATTTATCCAGAGCTCCTGTTCCACCTTCCTTTCTCCTATTGCTGCCCTGTACAGACCTCCAGCCCCTACTTCTAGTATGAATCCCCCTCAGAGCCCCTTTCACCTAATTGCTGTATCCACCCCTCCTGTCCATCCAGGGCCGCTGGCCCCTGTCTCACACCTCTGCCTCTCATTATGGTGGTGTCCTTCTAATGGCTCAGGGTTATGTGACTGCCCCCACCTCGTACTGTGCTCCCTTATACCCTGCATTGTGCCCCTTACCATACCCTGTACAGTGCCTCTAGTCATTCTGTGTACTGTGCCCTGTTACATTCTTTTATTCGGTCACTGTATGGCGGTGTTATCTAGTGTATGACGGCGTTAGCCAGTCCCTGTATGACAGTGCTATCCGGTGTCTGTATGGCGGTGTTATCCAGTCACTGTATGGAGGTATCCGGTGACTGTATGGCGGTGTTATCCAGTCACTGTATGGAGGTATCCGGTGACTGTATGGTGCTGTTATCCAGTCACTGTATGGAGGTATCCGGTGTCTGTATGGTGGTATTATGCAGTCACTGTATGGCGGTATCCGGTGACTGTATGGTGGTATTATGCAGTCACTGTATGGAGGTATCCAGTGTTTGTATGGCGGTGCTATCCAATAACTGTATGGCAATAACTATATCCCCTTTCCTGCCCACTCCACCTAGGGGGGGGGGGCCCGCACAAAAATTTGCTGTGGGGCCCAGTCAGTTCTAGCTACGCCACTGGCCTCTTGGCTGTATCTCTGATCAGTCTTCTCCTTGTTTGAGATGAAAGTTTAGAGGGACGGCCGGGTCTTGGTAGATTTGCAGTGGTCTGATACTCCTTCCATTTCAATATGATCGCTTGCACAGTGCTCCTTGGGATGTTTAAAGCTTGGGAAATCTTTTGGTATCCAAATCCGGCTTTAAACTTCTCCACAACAGTATCACGGACCTGCCTGGTGTGTTCCTTGGTCTTCATGATGCAGAACCCTGAGACTATCACAGAGCAGGTGCATTTATACGGAGACTTGATTACACACAGGTGTATTCTATTTATCTTCATCAGTTATTTAGGACAATATTGGATCATTCAGAGATCCTCAATGAACTTCTGGAGTCAGTTTTCTGAACTGAAAGTAAATGGGACGAATAATTTTGCACGTCCAACTTTTCAGTTTTATTATTACAAAAAAAGTTTAAATGATCCAATAAATTTCATTCCACTTCACAATTGTGACCCACTTGTTGTTGATTCTTCACCAAAAATGTAAAATGTTATATCTTTTTGTTTGAAGCCTGAAATGTGGCAAAAGGTTGAAAAGTTCCAGGGGGCCGAATACTTTCGCAAGGCACTGTATCTTCTTGTATACAGTATGTAATATGGACGACCATAACCTGGGCATCTCCTGTATAACACAGGAGATACCGAGGTTATACCAGCATGGTCCATATCACTACAAGAGGATGTATAACTTATTCCAGCTGTACATATCTCTTAATAATATAAAAATTAGTTTCTGTCTGTCTGTCTCTCTGTCTGTTCTCTATGCGCGACCAAACTACTGGACCGATTTTCACCAAATTCGGCACACAGGTACATCAGGTGTCCGGGAAGGTTTTAGACCAGGTCTCATCTCTCTAGGACATACCGTTCCTGAGATATTCCCAAAATATGATCTCCATTAGCCAACATTACAACTGGGAGCTTTGGTTTTAAACTCCAACTGCCATTCTCTGCAAAGGCGAACACAGGGAGGGCAGGTTTCCATAACAACCAGGTAATTATCAGCAGCTGAGGATCTCATCCATTTCTATTTACTGACACTGTTAAAGGTATTCCGGTTACCATAAATATAACTGTGTTTTTTTCTATTACTACAGTTCAGTAGTAATAAAAGATGTTTTCCTCCACTGCTGCCTATTGCGTGGGCTCATAAATAAGCATGGTATTGACCTTTAATTCAGGCCACCCTAAAAGAAGTACTTAAAACCCCCACCCAAGGTCTCACTAAGCCACACCCCCAACTATGTCAGGCCACACCCCCTTTCACTCCGCAGGTGACAGAGATTGAAAAAATAAAGGTAAAAATCAACTTCTGTCAGCTGCAGGGATGGGTGGGAGGTTGACTTTCTTTCTGCAACAACGCACACAAACATTAAATAAAATAGATTAAATCCACCCATGCGAAGCGTCTTGCTAATCCACGCCCCCGACCACTCTGCAGCCAATGGGAATTTAAAAAATGAAGGTAAAAATAAACTTCTGTTTGCTGCAGGGGTGGGAGGGTGAATTTCTCTCTGCAACGACACACAAAAATTTTAGATGAAATAGACTGATTATAGACTACAACCGTTCGAAGCCTTTTGCTAAGCCACGCCCCGTCTCTGACAGGCCACGCCCCCTCTCACTCCGCAGCCATTCTGCAACGACACACAGTAACATTAAATGAAATAGATTAAATGCACCTATGCGAAACGCTTTGCTAAGCCACGCCCCGACTCTGTAAGGCCACGCCCCCTGCCACTCCGCAGCCAACAGGGATTGAAAAAATAAAGGTAAAAATCAACTTCTGTCAGCTGCAGGGATGGGTGGGAGGTTGACTTTCTTTCTGCAACAACACACACAAACATTAAATGAAATAGATTAAATACACCCATGTGAAGCGTCTTGCTAATCCACGCCCCCGACTCTGTCAGGTCACGCCCCCTCCCACTCCGCAGCCAATGGGGATTGAAAAAATAAAGGTAAAAATAAACTTCTGTTTGCTGCAGGGGTGGGAGGGTGAATTTCTCTCTGCAACGACACAAAAATTTTAGATGAAATAGACTAATTTCAGACTACAACCGTTCGAAGCATCTTGATAATCCACACCCCCAACTCTGCCAGGCCACGCTCCCTCCCACTCCGCAGGCAACAGGGATTGAAAAAAATCAGCTGCAGGGGTGGGAGGGTGAATTTGACTAATTTTAGACTACGACCATTCAGTACTAATAAAAGATGTTTTTTTTCCACTGCTACTCATTGCGGGTCCCCATAAATTACCATGTCATCGACCTGTAATTCATGCCACTCTGACCCCCGCCCCAGATCTCGGGAAACCACGCTCCAACTCTGTCAGGCCATGCCCCCTCCCACTCCGCAGCCAACGGGGATTGAAAAAATGAAGGTAAAAATCAAATTCTGTCAGCTGCAGGGGTGGGAGGGAAGTTGGATTTCTTTCTGCAACAACATAGAGAAACATTAAATGAAATAGATTAAATATACCCGTGCAAAGCAATGTTTTCTTCCACTGTTACCCATGGCGTGTCCTCATAAATTACCATGCATCGACCTGTATTTCTGGCCACCATCAAAAGAAGGACTTAAAACCCCGCCCCAGGTCTTGCAACGTCACGCCCCCGACTCAGTCAGGCCATGACCCCTCCCACTCCGCAGCCAATGGAGATTGAACAATTGAAGGTAAAAATCAACATCTGTCAGCTGCAGGGATGGGAGGGAGGATGACTTTCTCTCTGCAACGACACACAGAAACATTAAATGAAATAGATTAAATATACCCGCGCAAAGCAATGTTTTCTTCCACTGCTACCCATTGTGTTTCCTCAAATTACCATGGCATTAACCTATAATTCAGGCCACCCTGAAATGAAGGACTTAACCCCCCCCCCCGTGTCCCATTAAACCACACCCCCTCCCACTCCGCAGCCAATAGGGATTGAAAAAATGAAGGTAAAAATCACCTCCTGTCAGCTGCATTGACTTTCTCTCTGCAACGACACACAGAAACATTAAATAAATAGATGAAATATACCCAGGCGAAGCCGGGTCTTTTTGCTAGTATATATATATATATATACAGGAGATACCCAGGTTATACCAGCATGTTCCATATCAGTATATGCAAGAAGAAGCAGAATACTAACGTTAGTCATGCTCTAAGATGGTGCTGCCTCTTCCCTGTTGTTACCTCTCTGCTGAGTCCTTTTCTGGCTGGAAAAAGGAGGAGGAGGTAGTGGCAGTTCTGCAATATATAGTAAGCGGCACCCGCTTTGAGCTCTGCATAGAAAGTCCTGACACAACCGTCAGGACATTGTAAAGCGCTGTTGCACTGTGGCTGTGGGAGACAAGTGTGGGCACTGCCATTGCGGTGAGCAGCACTAACTACTCACACATATTACGGGCCTCACCCGCGGGCCAGAAAGAAGAAGGCCGCGGGCGAGATTTGGCCCCTTGGCCTTGTGTTTGACACAATTGGTGTAAAGAGTACTACTGTTTGGCACACTTAGCGTGTATCAGAAGGGGCAGAGCTTTGTATAAAAGAGTGTGGCCTACAATGCAGTGTTTGACAACAAATAACGGGTATATAATGGGTATAGATTTAGACAAAGTGTCCATGTCTTCTCAACATTTATCATCCAGCCTGAGCCACTGTGGTAAATCTGATGCAGATTTAGACAGCCTAAGTTCACGTCATCTATAGGATTGGTAAATTTGAGTTGTTGTAGTCTTCACACTGGCCTCTAGAGCAGTAACAGTGAGCCTATGCTTCCTGTTTTCTGTAGCTCAACTATCAGCTTTCTAATGTAGACAGGATTAGACGACGGTTGCGGATTTAAGGACAGATGAATGCTCTATCACACTTCTAGAGGATATAAATTTTATATACTATACGTGCCTTGCATGTACCCCCCCCCCATGGTCTCTAGGTGAGCACATGCTGTCTATCACTTCCAGAACATTCCATAAAGCACAAAACCCTTGCTGTACTGTGTATACAGGCAATACAGCAAAGAAGTCTGTATCTTAGACATGGCTGCCCCAGCCTTAGCCCAATAGCTACAGCAATCTCTACAAGAAACTTACGTATAATTAAAGGGGTTGTTCAAGCCATATATATTGATGACCCGTCATCAGGATAATCTAATCTGGTTTTGGACCACCACCAATCAGCTGTTTGAAGTCAGATATTGATGACCGATCCTGAGGATCGGTCATTAATATATATGGCCTACACAACCTCTTTAATAGGAAAACATAAAGTACATGAAACATTCCCTTCTTAGATGTAGTACGCCCTTTTAAAAACTTGGCTGTTTTCCTCCAATAACAACATCACTCTGTGTCCAAAGGTTGTGTGTGGTATTGTAGGGTCAGAGTAGTTGTTTTTGTTGTCAGTAGAATGACAGCCTCTACTTCCTGGAGATACCAGTTTGAAGCAGCCATCTTAGAACCGTAGACTTTGAGGGTGGTCACAGCCGGGTATGGAGTAATGGGTGTATGATTAGTTACAGGTAATGTCCCATTATCTGTGTGGTGTCCAACTAGAATGTAATAATTATGGTCTTTACTTACCTAAAATATAAGACTAGAACACACTTTAAATAGCTTCCAAGTTCGTTTATTAGAATTGTCAATGTTTAGAAATGCATTCACAGTAATACTTTTTGAAAAGTATAAAAATATATACAACAAATCATAAAAATCTTAAACCAATGTAATTCTATGCAGGCGATTATTTTATGTAGGTGAACATCAGGGTTTAGTACTAGTTGCTCGCTAAATCTTTACAATGGACAAATACCCCATAGAGGCCGGAGCCTACCTTAGCTTGTTTTTATCATAAACTTGAGAAGAGTGGACCTGTGTCTCCACTGTTACAAATTCACAGCAGTCTTAACAAACTGAAGTGGGCTAAACTAACTGGTGCTCTTGGGGATGAGAATGTGGCTCTGTAAACAAAAGCTAGGCCCATGCATTGACATAAGTATTTCAGACCATTTATGTGATGAACAGTGACTAGTTTCCTTCAGACTGAGGCCATGAAGTTCAATCTTGGTTTCATCAGATCAGAAAATAACTTTTACCAAGGCCCATCTCCCCCTATTACTTAGTTTGGTGGGGCTGCTAGCTCTAGAAAGAGTGCTGGTTGTTAAACGTCTTCATTTAAGAATTATGAAGGCCACTTTGCTACCTTTTGTACCTTTCTCCAGATTAGTACCTCCACACAGTCCTGTCTCTGGGCTCTGTAGGCAGTTTTTTTCCTCTGTATGGCTTGGTTTTTGCTCTGATTGCAATGTCAGCTATGAGAACTTACATAGAATGGGATGTATCTTTCCAAATCATGTCCAATCAACTGAATTTACCAAATATGAACCCCAGTCAAGGTGTAGAAATATCTCAAAGATGATCAAGAGAAATGGGAGGCCCCAGAGCTATATTTCAAGACTCATAGTAAAGGGTCTGAATACATGACTTATGTCCATACAAAATGTTAGATATTCCTTTTTAATAAATTTGCACACATTTCTAAAGTTCTGTTTTCATTTTTTTTTACTAAGGGGAAATTGAGGGCATATCGATAGGGCAAAAACTATATATATATATTTTTTTTTAATTCTAGCACAATGCTGCAACATAACAATATGTGAAAAAAAGTGAAAGTGTCTGAAGGCTTTCTGAATGGACTGGATGTTGAGGATGTAACCCCAACCAACAGCTAGAGGAAGAGAGGGGCATCTCTTCATTTTTGCTATGTTGCCCTTTTCACTGTAGATTTGTAGCTGTCGACAGGACTTTGTTTTCCGTCCAGCATAACGGCATCCAGACGGATCCGTTATGCAGGGCCATAGGCTTCTATTATGACGGATCAAAACGGAATGCCTCTTAAAGGTGTCCGTTTTGATGTCCGTCCTAGGGATTCCGTTTCTTTCCGTTATAACGATGTTATAACGGAAAGCCTGAACGGAAGCCCTAACGGTGATGTGAACGAGCCCTAACTTGTTAGATACGTTCACAAATATCAGAGTTATAGGACTAGGGTTAGGTTTACATTCCACAATTCTTCATCAAACTTCCAATGATGAATGTACCAAATAAGTAAGAGCATCAATCACCAAGGTCTAAAGTCTTTCCTGGAGGGTCACCTATACTCCAGCACCAGCCCTGGCGTCTATTTATTTAGGCACTATGTAAAGCATTTAATTGGGCACTGTATGGAATTACTATGTGGTCACTAATGATGCCATTACTTAGATGAAGTCAATGGTAGTCTGTAGACCAGCAGGTTAGTCATCCCTATACTGACAACTCAATATGTTTCCGTTTTTAGGACACAACATTTTGGCAGGTCAGAGTAATTTACAATTACAATACTTCACATGATTTACGATTTTGTTTTTTTGTGGTTGATGTGATTTTACAAGAGATTGTAGAATATAAATCCACACCTAATGAAGCAACAGGTAACGCATACGTGCGGTTTATATGTTGTATATTGTCTTCACTTTATTTATAGAGGTTGGTGTAAAGCGGTCAATGCCTTTTGAATTCGCCATCTGAAGGCAATGCAGGTTTCGAGTCATTCACAGTAGTAGTATGATAGATGACCACCGCCTGGAAGACAAAATATGCCTTTTAGACACTAAATCGGTGCACTTACAAAGTCATTACATGAATTTTGTATTGATGACCTATCCTCAAGATCGGTCAGCAATATCTGATCATGGGGGTCATACTCTGAGCACCCCTATAGATCAGCTGTTTGAAGAGGACAGTGACGTCACATTCATCAGTCACGTTGCCTATGTGCAGTTATACAAGTGAATGCTCCCAGGCTGCAATACCACGCACAGCCACTATACAATGTACGGTGCTCTGCTCAGTATGCTGTGAGAAGGCCGCGGCACTCACCAAAGAGCCATGTCCTCTTCAAATAGCTGATTGCCGGGGGTGCTGAGAGTTGTACTCCCTCCCGTCAGATACTGATGATGTATCCTGAGGATAGGTCATCAATATGAAGCTTCCAGAAAAACCCTTAAAGGGCTTATTTACCTGACTGTATTTGAGGTCTGGATTACCTTTCCATATATTTTCTTTCTGAATCATGTCTGCTAAACCCATTTATGTCCAACATATTATATATCCATAACTTTGATCCTGTGGGAACCGCCCAATGTGCTTACATGAACGTGATGGCAGCTGTTATACACAACCCTGCTGCTAGGATTAGAGACAACTCCAAGCGTGGCAGTTTAAGCAGGCCTGCACTGCAATGGTAAGACAGGGAGACATATTCTCCTACCACCTCACTGGTGTCCCTGTGATGCAATTGCAGGATACCAATGGGTAACCGTAGCAGTGGGGGTCCTATTAATGGTATTGCCCACCAGATTTCCACCCAGTTTGGTGTGACAAAAAAAAATGTATTTAAAAAAAGTTTTTAATGTAATTTTACTGTGATAAAAATAATATAAACTATGAAAATCATTATACATATGCGTTATTACTGTAATGATAATGACTAGTGATGAGTGAAGTATTAAAAAATTCAATTTGGTTGCTTCGCCGAATTTTCCCCCAAAATGTGCTTTGTTATGAATTATTTAGTAACGAAGCGGATTTCTTTGTAAGTAGCGGGTGCAATGACAGGGAGCGGCGATTGCACCACTCTGCATCATTGTACCCCTCAGATGCCGCGTTCATATCTGACATTGATATTACAGTGTGAAATAAAAAATAGATTGAATCATACTTCATCCATTTAATCTCAACAAGCCACCTGCCGCCATCTTGATGGAAGATCTAGTGCAAAATCTTGCGCTGCCTGTGATGAGGTCATCATGTTGACCAGCATGGTGACATCATACGTCACTGCACATAGAATTCCTGAACAATTTTCAATCCAGATTGCGACCGGCTTGTTATGATCAAACAGGTGAAGTACCGTAAGTGTGATTTTTGAAACATTTTTACCACCATTCATGGAAAATCGATTTGCTACCATGAAGCACGAGGAAATTTGGCTTTGCGGCGAATCGAATTTCCCCTGAACACTAGTAATGACCCAAAGATCAAAATCATAAAGTGATGATGTATTGCTAGGGTATGCCAATAAGTTATAACAGATGGGAGGTTTTTCTGGCACAGAGGAGCTCCTGAGTGACAAGGGCAGCTCTGTGAAGGAGAAAAAAAAGCGGAGGTATGGAGGAACACAGAAAAGATTGATGGACGTTCAACCTCTGACACCCCCATCAGTCTTCTGATGGATGGCATATCTGTATTGTGTTTAGAGCCTTCATTGCAGATTCCATCAAAATTGCAGATGCCTGGGCAGAACCTGACAGACCTTATACGTGAAAGGAGTCCATCAGGCACCAATGGTGTACTCCATTTGACGTATACAGCATTGCATTGTGGAAGCACGTGAATAACACATTGCATGCAAATCTCACCATGTCATTGTATGATGTCCTACATGCAGTTTTGCATCCAAAGATAGAAGTAGACAAAGCAATGCAGAACTCCAGAACGGTGAAGAGTAAAAGGATGGCTCCAACGCCCAGAAGGATACTCTATAATGTTAAAAGATACTGATAAAATGTGACAAATCCAATCTAAATCACATCATCAGAGAGTTCAGAGTAGTAACCTTCTGCAGGCACAAAGTAATACTTTCAGATACCATTTTTCATTTTACACATAGAAGTAATCTACATGAAGTCACACCAGTCACTTTGTAAGTACATCACCTATGTTTGCTGGTCCTACAATATGTCTTAAGCTTCTGAGCTGCATTCACAAATCTACAGGCTTCACAGCTGAAATCTCCTAGCCTTGTGTTAGTAATTTCTATTTTTATTAAAGAGGACCTTTCACCATTCCTGACATGCCTGTTTTAATATCTTCATGCATTCCCCATGTAATAACAATTCTGAAACATCTATTCTTATGACTCTATGTTGTACCATTCCTTTATTATTTCTACTACAAGTTATGAATGAATTGTTAGCAGTCTGCAGTAAGGGTACAGAGGGGAGGTAACCAGTTGGGGGTGTGTCCCTGCACAGTCTGACAATGGCAGCACTGATTGGATACAGCGAGTCTATGCAGGTACACATCCCAACTGGTTACCTCCCCTCTGTACCCTTACTGCAGACTGCTAGCAATTCATTCATAACTTCTAGTTGCAATAATAAAGGAATGGAACAACATACAGAGATAAGAATAGATGTTCCAGAATTGTAATATAATTGTAATATTATGTGTTTACAAACTGACTCAATTTTTATATGTATATGCAAGCTGTGACATGATGCTAAAAGGTGAATGTACCCTTTAAAGGGAATATATCACCTTTATTTTTTTTTTACTGCCACCTGTCCTTATTTCCTGGACTGTTTTTATTTTCTGATTGTAGATTTTTTTTTTTAATTCTTTTTTTCTGAACATGATTATGGGGGCAGACATCTTGCTTGAGCTGTTGATGGCAACATTTAGAGATGTCTGTGAATGTTCTCATTGATCCAAGTCATGATATATCAGTAGTAATAAGTCAGAGCAACTGGACCTCTTGTATTTTCTCTTGGATATATTTCGCCAGTCACCCGACTGTCTTTTTCAGTTAGAGTTAATTGTACAAAAAATACTGAAGGTAGACCACCTCTATTGATTTAAAGGGAGTCCTTTACCTGTTTTTCACCTATATAACTAACAGCAGTGCCCCACAGAAGATTGCAGACACATCCTAGCCATACCAAGTGCCCAGCTGAAAGTTAAACTAAACAGCTTTCTCTCCCAACTCAAATTCTAACAGCTATATCTTCTGATATACTGGATATAATGCTGTGACTTTGGTATTATTTGAAAGCTTGGAATGCCAGCTTTCAAAGAAGGTCAGAACCATTCTATCTGTTACCAATCCCAAGATATGAGCAACTAAAGCAGCCCTCCCCTCTTCAGTCTGGTTTGCTTTAAGTACTTGCAGCAGAAGAACCGGGCACTTGGGAGCTGTTTTCCTGCAGAATAAAAGGGCTTTGTACCCTTGTCTGGGATGTGTCTGCAATCTTCTATGGGGCAGTGTTCTTAGTTATTTTGGTGAAAAACAGGTGAAAGACTCCCTTGTGTCACTTCAGCAAGTGGCATTTATCATGTAGAGAAGGTTAATACAAGCCACTTACTAATGTATTGTGATTATCCATATTGCTTCCTTTGCTGGCAGGATTCATTTTTCCATCACATTGTACACTGCTCATTTCCATGGTTACGACCACCCTGCAATCCATCAGTGGTCCTTGTGCTTGTACACTTCAGGAAAAAGTGCCAGCCTTTCTGGTGGCTGGGACCATGGGACGCACATAGGCTAGTGCTTTTTTCCTATAGTGTGCAAGCATGGCCACTGTTGATGGTTTGCAGGGTGGTCGCAACCTTGCAAACATGCAGTGTATAGTATGATAGAAAAATGAATCCAGCCAGCAAACGAGGCAATATGGACAACCACAATACATTAGTAAGTGCCTTGTATTAACTTTCTCTACATAATAAATATTATTTGCTGAAGTGAGACAACCCCTTTAAGGTCCCTTTACACAGGAAGATGCAGCAGGGGATTGTCTCGAAGGAAGCATTTACATTCAGTCATCTCCTCCACAGTATGGGGAGGAGGGATCATTACTGCCATCGCTCATCCCCATACAGGCTCATTATTTGCTGGCAGCAGACGCTGATTACACAGCACGATCTACTGTACTGCAAACAACAATTTTGGCTGCATGAATGATGCGATTACCAAATGAATGAGCATTTTACTCGTTCATCGGGTAATCAGAGGCACTGTTACATCGCCAGATAATCGCTAACGAGTATTCCTATGAACTCTAGTTAGCGATCATCTGGTCGAGATTGTAAGCCCTGTGTAAAGGGCCCTTTAGAATTCCTTGGGTTTTTAAAACAAACCCTTTAATTTTCAAAAAGTGCATAAATATAACTGAAAGTTGAAATGCTAACCAATTTGGAAATTACCTGTAGCTCAAACGCCCCTTCACATGTTCGACTTTGCTTGTAATATGCGCAGTAGTTAGGATTGTAAGTGGAATTGGAATTATAACTATAGCTATAACGGTAACTAATCCTTGAGACTTCAGAAAGAAATATAGCATATATTACCACTGAAGGCACAATTGCTACACAGCTGATTATGTTAAGAGCTAAACTCGCATTCACCTGCAATATAATGAAAAAAAAATCAAGATTATAAATGAACAAAAAAATATACATTTGTAAAAGTGCTTTTTGCTTAAAAAAAGTGAAAGTGGTCAGAGGGTGCAAGATCTGGCCTGGTTTGGAAGTGCTGGTAGTGTAAATTCATTCACGGCAAGAAAAATGATTGCCAGGACCAAGCTCTGTATCACAGACTGACGACATGGTACGGTATTTTATTTTAATCAGTAGAGCAGTTGCAGCGCCACCAACAAGTAACATTATTTTCATATGTCAATTTCCTAGATTGATGCATTTATTGCAGTTGTTCCTTTTATATTTAATAGTTTAAAACGATTCACTTTAATCCAGGGGTTCTTTAATTGTTACATTTCCAGTGGTTTTCTAACTCACTGTGCCAAACTCCTCAGTTTTTTTCTTAACTGTCGAAATGGATCGAAACGAAAAGTGAAGCAACTTTGCTAAATAGCCCTGATATGTATGCAATGCCACTACTACTTATAGCTATTCCTTGGAGTTCAGACTGTTTGGGTTTGTGCTGTCCAGCTATGTCTTCCCAACTACTGTAGAATCCAATTAATTGTATTCAGTGTTATAAGCTGTTACCCACTATGCTTAGTGTGCTTTGCTGCCCTCTAGTGGTCATTGTTATATTTGGTTTATGTAAGTTATATATGGCTGTAATTTCATATGTCATTCATCTTCAACATCCTCCTCCTCTGTGAGCTCAAATTCTATGTCTTGTTGTCCTTTTCCTTGTCAGACGTGGAGTTGGAGAGATGATTTTCCTTTGACCCCTATCATAATTTCTGAAGGTATACTTAATAAATTACCTAAAAGCATATCCATTGCATCTCCCTCACTGGAATTCTACATGCAACTGTTGTTGTTGGAATGAGTAAACCAAGTTCACTATCTTCCATTGCTTGTACAAGGGTTGTGTCTAAATCCATACACCATAAGCATGTGATGCTAAAGTTGCATGGTTTTGAGCCATGGGATGTATCAGCAGGAAAATATCTCCATTCTGTGCGATCTGGTAATAAAGATTACTAACAGTGGGGCACATGGTCACTTTGGGATTGAGCTTCAAATGTCACATGACCCTGGTGCATTGAGTTTAAACAAGACCCTTGTACAAGAGATTGCCTCTGACACTCATCAGAAACTTTTCTCAAATAAATTGAAGGCAGAGCACAGTTTCTTCTAGTTTCAGTAGGACAGACTATGAGTTATGTGCCCATTCTCAAAGTTGTGTCCTACCCTCAAAACTGTCATTTCATACTGTTGGTTACACAACAGCTGGTGAGCTGCAGGTTGGAGACACTTAAAAAAGGGAACCTATCACCAGGACAGGCTTCCTTTTGCATCTCACATGACCCCTCTCAGCATTTAAACTTTTTTTGCATTGCTGTAACTTAAAGGGGTTGTCCGAGTTATTTTTTTGTCCTTTGTATGTTTCTAACTAGGCAAATGTAATGGTGTTTCAATGCACTTACTTTAACTTCAGTGATCCCTTTCTCAGATTTTACTGAGGGTCACATGACCTCTGATGTCAACTTCTCTCCCTTCTCTGATGATGTTTCGTGCACAAGCCTGAGAGAGCAGATATGAGTCTGTACATGAGATGTCACTGTGCTGGCCACAACCCCCTGCGCTGCCGCCTGCTCTCTCCCTGGATTCTTTCAGGAAAAACTTTAACCCCTTCAGCCAGCACAGACTCAGGGCTGGAGGCTATACTGAGTAGCTACAGGCAGTGAGGAGACAAATGCTGGGCACAGGAGCTGACAGAACCGGTAGGGGAAGATCCTGTGTGTATCAGCAGTATCATTGTACAGCTGGGACTTGTAGTCCTACACATATAACATGCTTCTTAGTATCCCAACAGATAGACATGTCACTCAGGGCAGCACTTTTATTCACTCCATTTGCAGAGTAGGGGGAGGGGCACACATATTCATGTGGACAGCCTCAGAGATTGTTGTTATTGCAGGTAAACAAAGGGCCAGATGCGAACTAGGGAAACAAGGAAATAGAATTTTTTTTTCCTAAAACCTGGTTAACTTAGTTATATATTGCTGATTCGGACAACCCCTTTAAATAGGCATTTCACTCCACTCATATTATGGGCATTTTATAAATAAACATTACATAAGGTGAAAAAACGTTGTTGTTTTTTTAAATCATTGCCCTATGTAATGCATTCATTTATTTAATTTGATTTATTTATTTACATTGAATACAGCAAATGTATTGTTCTTTAATATAAAAGTTTGCAGTTAGCTTTTTATTATTAAAATGCAAGTCAACTCTGATATACAACAATCCATTTAGATATAGTATTCTATGTGAATCAGCTCTGATTTGATCCAATTCTGACTCGCATACTCTGATATATATAAACTTCATTTTTAAAGGGCATCTGTCAGCAGATTTGTACCTATGACACTGGCTGACCTGTTACATGTGTGCTTGGCAGCTGAAGACATCTGTGTTTGTCCCATGTTTATATGTGCCTGCATTGCTGAGAAAAATGATGTTTTAATATATAGAACTGAGTCTCTAGGAGCAATGGGGGTATCACCATTACACCAAGAGGCTCTGCTCTCTCTGCAACTGCTGCGTCCTCTCCATTTTAATTGACAGGACCTGACAGTGTAAACATGATCATGCCTGACCCTGACTTCTCCTAAAGTCTCATGCTGCACTGGGTGCTTCAGTATCCAGCGCAGGCGGCATGCTAGCAGTACAGAAGAGAACTGACAGCACGCCTCTTTTCTCTTTGCACTGCCTGGTCCTGTCAATCAAAGTGGAGAGGATGTAGCAGTTGCACAGAAAGCAGAGTAACAGCAGTGTCCCCTTTGCTACTAGAGACTCAGTTGTATATATTAAAACATAATTTTTCCTCATCAATGCGCACACATATGAACATGGGACCAACACAGATGTCTTCAGCTGCCACGTGTACATGTAACAGGTCAGCCAGTGTCATAGGTACAAATCTGCTGACAGATGCCCTCTAAGTGAACGGTAATGTATCTTAGTGAGTTTTATTGTATTCTTGCTTTTTATTTCCTTAAAATGAAAATCCAGGACATTTTTTTACACCCATTATACTATACTATATATATATCTAGGCAGATTCTGGAATATTCATTCTAATATCTATGACAGTTGCAGGTTACTGAAAAAGGGCACAGGAGAATTTTGGGGACAGGAGATGTTTTTATGCCAACCAACTAACATTTGTTACAGTGGCAGCTGTGAGCCATCACTGCTCCATTCATCCTACCCAGCCCTCCCCTAATCCAGGTGGGCCTGGCTGACGGGTGTGCTCTGTACCTCCTTGCAGGCTGTGGTCTGATTTCTGGCTTGGCTTCTCCTCCTTGGCCCATAGAGCTTGTGTGCTCCCTTCAGCTTTTAAGGGGCCAGGGCGCAGACCCTTATCTGGGGTACTTAAGGCACCTTCACCTGTGGGAAGGTGCCTGAGCAATAGGTTCCTTAGATTGCTAAGTTCCTCCAAAGGTTTGCTGATTAAATGGTCTGCACATGTACTGACCTATGTTGTTTGTCCGATTATGTACTCTGACCCTTGGCTGCCTGAAATGATCTGTACCAGACCTCTGTATTGATGCTTCGCTGCCTGCCCTGACCTTGGACTGTTTACGATAGTGTACACACTCAGCCAGTCCTGACCTAGGCCTCTCCTGACTATGATTTTGCCTGAATCCTTAGTGCCCTGCACCACTCTTTTTGACTGTTGTGCGTCAGCTGTTAACTACACAGAGACTATTCCAGGAAGTATAGGGGTTAGAGCAGGGGTGCACAACGTTTTCTGGGTGGGGGCCACATCGTCCAACTGAACCAACGTCAAGGGCCGAAAATAAAATTTAAAGGGGTATTACCAACTGAAATACTGTATTTATGGCAGATTGAACACACAGTGTATACCATTAATGTCTAGTTACAGTTCCAGGAGTCCCATCTAGTGGGAGAAATACATGAAAAATGCATATGAGCAGCCACAAAACATGGACATACATGTCTGTTACCAGATGGATGGGGCCACACAGAATGGTATCAAGGGCCGCATGTGGCCCCCGGGCCGCAGGTTGTGCACCCCTGGGTTAGAGGGTGAATATCAGGGGACTGACAGGATAATGCCCTTAGGAGTAGTCCTAAGCTAAATTTGTTGTTAACACAGTGGTTCTGCACCCGCTGCTGTAACAATATGTAACTGGCATCAGCCATGCTATATCATAATTTATAATACCTACCGCATATTGTATGGGCGGCATCAATATTGCATTTTATTTGGTGGACTGTATTCATAATAAAATGCTAGGGTGCAGCAGCAACCTATCATTTTGTTGGCATTAATAACATTTGTTTTTTGGCATTTTATTGTATTTTTATGTTCCATTTAATAAAATCTCCGTTGACCATTTATGTGTATTGAGAGAACACTCTGAAGTAGGTTGCAGTAACTTTGTTATATTTCAAAAACATAAATCTTGACGTACCTTGCCCAAAGATGGCTTGTAGGAAGCAGCAATTGATAGAGATCCCGAAACTATATACTTAAAAAAAAATAACATATAATTTCAACATTTGGCTGAAAGAGAATCTGTCAAAAATATTCTAGACAATTATTTTAGAACAACATAATAAATATATTTGGTGCTATAGGGGTCGTTATCTCCCATTTCTGGGAGCAGAGGGCATAACTTTCATTGATCCAGTCATACCTCCGATTGTCCCATATAATTTATTACTATGCAGATTTATGCTACAGGACAAGTGAGTTTATTGGGAGTTACCCCAGTGAAATAAACCAACCACAGAAGGTCACCGAAACTCCAGTATGAGGTGAAACAAAATGTGTGCCTTCTATTGCTAATGAAGCATTGACTGTAGTGATGATTTGAGGTTCCATGGCCATAGAGGGAGGACTTTCTTGTAATGTCTTAAACAGGAATCTGTGGGGCTGCTTGGTGGGGGAAAGAACATGATCTTCTTATGGTGTCTATTAGATGCCCTGTGTTAAATGTGACAGTCACACAGAAGGACTAAAACAGGTCTGTTCTCAAATTTTTTGAAGGTCCTAGCAAATGGATCCCACAAAACAATATGTTCTGATCTATCCTATCTATACACTGGCCATATCATCTATGAGGTCAGATCCGCATCTTCCTCCCCTTATTTTGGTGTCTGATCTTGGGTCGGTATTTGTTTTGTGGTCTGATCGGAAATCTGCATTTATTTTGGGGTCTCTTCTGGAGTTCTTCTAGACTATGGTCTGCATTTTGGGGCCTGATCTGGTTCTGTGTTTATTTTAGGGTCTAGTCTGGGTCTGTATTAATCCCTTCCGACATGGACCGTACATGTACGGCACACCTGTGAGTGAGAAGTTGTGCCCGTTCGATCAGCGTCAGGGGTCTGGCTATTACGGACAACCGAATCAATGCTGTATCCGCTGGTATTGCTGAAAAATCTGAAGCCGACGGATTAACCCTTTAGATGCCCCGACCAATGCTGACTGCCACATCTATGGGGTCTACAGAGGAAGGGAGCTCCCTGTGTCACTCCATCGGGTCTCGAGTATGTGATTGTGGGGGCAGATGGCTGCTATGGCAACCAAAGACCTTGGGGCCCACCAGCTACGTAGGTCTATGAGGTCCTCCCCCCTAGGTTGGGTCTCATAGGCGTAAAATTGACTGTTCAATGCAATACAATTCAGCATGCATTGTACTGCATTGAAACAGGGATCAAACTGTAGACAGCTGAAGTTCCATAGTGCGACAGAATTAAAACCTAAAAAAGTGTTTTTTAAAAATGAAACAATTGTTACCTTTTACCGTCATCAAGCCACATACAGTAAAAAAGACATATTTGGTATTGTCGCTTTGGTAACGACCGGCTCTATAACCTGTATAGAGACTTACTGCCAATAAGTCTCCATACCATGGAGCACTACCAGTAAGTCTCCATACAGGATTGGTCTGTTTTAGAGTTGAGCGAACGTGCTCGTAACGAGCACTGTAGTGCTCGGATCCCCTGCGCTCGCATGGCCGCAGGCATCCGGATCCGTCCTCACCTCACTGTAAGTCAATGGGGGTGGATCCGTTTGGTATGACACATGAGTGTGTCATACCAAACGGATCCGTCCCCACTGACTTGCAGGCGGGTGAGAAGGACGGATCTGGATGGCTGCGCAGCGGAGCGCAGGGGATCCGAGCAGTACAGTGCTCGTTACGAGCACGTTCGCTCAACTCCAGTCTGTTTAAAAAGATTCAGCACCCTGATTTTAAAATTCTAAGTAGAAGTATGGTAAATGTCAATTTAAGTATTTATGAGTTATCGCTATCTGTCTTAAAAGCAGAGAAATTCAAATTTAGAAAATGGCAAATTTTTCCAAATTTTAGAATTTTTTAAAGTAAATAAAGGTAAAACATCTTGACTCAAATTCACCACTAACATGAAGTACAATGTGCTGCTGAGATAAGTAAAAGCATTCAAAAATTACCACAAAAAATGACAAGTCAGATTTGCTAAATTTAGCCATGTCAGGGGGGAGAAAACGGCTGTGTCCATAAAGATCTGTTCTACTGTATGGATTGGATTTATTTTAGGATCCAATCTACAGTAGGTTCATATTTATTTTGAGGTCTAGTTTGGGATCTGCTCGGATCTGTATTTATTTTAGGGATTGGTTAAGGGTCTGTATTTTGGTATCTGGTCTGGGGTTTGTATTTTCTTGGTATCTGGTCTGGGGTCTGTGTTTATTTTGGTGTCTGGTCTGAGGTCTCTATTTTGTATTTATTTTGGTGTCTGGTCTGGGGTTTGTATTTTTTGTTATCTGGTCTGGGGTCTGTGTTTATTTTGGTGTGTGGTCTGAGGTCTGTGTTTTGTATTTATTTTGGTGTCTGGTCTGAGGTATGTATTCTGTATTTACTTTGGGGACTGGTCAAAGGTCTGTATTTTGGTGTCTGGTCTGAGGTCTGTATTCTGTGTTTACTTTGGGGCCTGGTCAAAGGTCTGTATTTTGGTGTCTGGTCTGAGGTCTGTATTCTGTGTTTACTTTGGGGCCTGGTCAAAGGTCTGTATTTTGGTGTCTGGTCTGAGGTCTGTATTCTGTGTTTACTTTGGGGCCTGGTCAAAGGTCTGTATTTTGGTGTCTGGTCTGAGGTCTATATTCTGTGTTTATTTTGGTGACTGATCAAGTGTCTGTATTTTTGTGTCTTGTCTGGAGTTTGTATTTTTTTGTGTGTCTAGTATGAAGTCTGTATTCTGGATTTATCTTGGGGTCTGGAGTTTGTATTTATTTTGTTACTTGTTGAAGGAGTCATGCACTACTTGGTACACAAATTCATTATGTTGGTGATGTTTGGGGATATATCCTATGTACATTGCCAGGGATGTGTTATTGGAATCTCCCTGCTGCTTTGTATGTGTTTGAAGTGAGTGCAAAGTTGTCACTGACCTGTGTGTGTTAGTGACTGTATGTCTGTCCATGACCTATGAGTGTTAATGACCGTACATCTGTCCCTGAATGCCATTATAAGTGTTAGTGGCTGTAAGGCTGAAGGCACTTTCACTTTTGTTCATGATGGCAGTCATAACACTGCTGGATCTGTCATATGACAAATGCCGCAAACACGAAATAAACCGACTGACTTTCTGTACAATGACGTTCATCTGGTCCCAGCTTGTTCATTATTTAAAGTGAAATATAGCAACCATTTAAAGTTCAGCTTACAGTACATGTGTGTTCTTACCGCAACTCCAGACCAAAAACAGACACCAGTGGTAACTGCAGCGCTTATGTAATAGCTTGGTTTCTCATGATACATCATGGTTAAGATGACGCCAAAGAAAATGGAAGTTATTCCTATAAACAACTGGGTCACCTGTAAAAGAAGAGAACAATGTTTGGTCATTTCCTCCACCCTGTCACTACTGTATATTCTATTTCTTGTGGGATGAACACACATAACCTATTAGATCTTATTTATGATATGCACTATAACAATGAAAGCAACAAAAATGATGCTTTAGCTGCCATTTTTGGAAAACTAATAACAGTAAATATTTGTTGTCCTCTTGGAAATCAGAATTGGATGGTAATCTGTTATTCTGTCAGCATCTTCAGTCAATAAGGAAGTGACAATATTACCATCATTTCCTGAGAGGCTAATTGATAATGTATGATATTTACAAAACAGCCTTTCTTCAGAGAACAAAAGGATCAGTCATGTTAAAATCAAGCAGCCTAATCCTTAGGCTACTTTCACAATAGCGGCACGAATGTCCGGCAGGCTGTTCCAACATGCCAACATGCCATAGCTTTAGTCCGGCCACCTCTCGGCATGTTTGCTTTGCTGCGCCCGGAACTCCGGCCCGCTCCCATTATAGTGAATGGGGATGGAGTGTAGTTCCAGGCTGCACAAACGTGCACTAGCGGCAGCATGGATCCGGCAGGCTGTTCACCCACTGGAACAGCCTGCCAGACAATCGAGCTGGCTAGTGTGAAAGTAGGCTTATCTCACCCAGTTCTGCCAGTGGAGGCCCCCAAGGACAATATATGGCATTTTCAGCCGACACACACACAGTATATCTAATGTGAATGACCAGCTTAAGGCCAGGTTCGCAACACGGTTTTGTTTTCCATTCTTCTGATCCGTCAGAAGAACAGAAAAAACAAGCGGATTATTTATTTTGAGCATCTATTGTGCTCATTTTGCATCCGTTTTTGTCAGTTTCGTCAGAGATCTGTTAATCCAGAAATAACGGATCACTGACTAAACGCACAAAATGGAAGCAAACGAATGCTGAATGTGCACAACGGATACTCAAAATAAAGGATCAACTTTTGTGTTTTTAATGTTTCTGTTCTTCTGATAGATTAGAAGAATGGAAAGCAAAACAGTGATGGGAACCCTCCTCCATGAGGAAACGTGCAGTCATGTGGCTGCATTTAGGATTGGCAGGTTTTACCACCAGGAAAAGTCAGAACAATAGCCATTGGGAAGGAGGGTCTTTGAAAATGGCAACACCCCTTCCTCAAGAGCAGAGTTTCTCAATGTTTCTATCCCAATTACCCCCACCCTCCATATTGGCTGGTGAACACAGGTACAATACACCAGTCTGAATGAGATCTTAATATTAACTTAAGACCCCCCCCCCCCAATGTCAGTGAATAACAAGTAATAAAAGGGACTTACCCCAAGAACCTCAGGTTCTCCTTTGAAAAATTTTACGAGGGGTTTGGGCATATCAGCTGGAACATAGTTTCCTTGATCTTCTTGAGGTTCCATTGACTGAACATTTTGTGGACCAGCATGTTGCAGAATGATTATACTTTGCATATTTGCATTGGTGGTCATGATTCTGCCAGGAAAAAGCACACACAAGTATTATGCCTTTGCTGCAGAGCTGTCCTTCATATTACTGGAAGCAGGAAGAGGCAACGATAACCAGATAACAGATTTTGATCCTGTACATATGAGTACTAACTGACAATACAAGCTTCTTATTTCATCCAGGGAAAAAAGAGCCTGGACTGTGCAAATAAATTACTGGGCTCCGTGATTTTTATTTTTGGAAGGAACTCTTCCATGACGTACCCTCATCTAGACATAGTGAAGAGTAGCTACAAAGAACTTCTCTCACTCTAGAGGACCCTGCATGCATGTCCATGCGTTACTCATACAGCCCAAACTGCCTAATGCTCCATTTCTCCTAAGGTGGTGCCGCACAAGAACCCAGTACTTTCTGCTGGATTTCCCCACTCATTACATCTGATTCCTGGGGGTCTAGCAGCAAGGTACTTTGTGAACACCTTGTCATCGAGGGCCCCTTCTTACAAAAAGAGGTTGGCCAAAGTGGATAGAGTTGAAAGCAACCTCTTAGAATGTTTATTTTTGCCACAATTTTTTCTAGTCATTAAATTATAATGTCTTAAAGGGGTCCTCCAGAAATTAAGAAAATGAGAAAAACTTACATATTACTTTATTATAAATATATTCCCAAATACCTTACATTAGTTATAATGTCTTGTTTTTTCTGGGGAGCAATCATTAGGAGAAATAAAATGGCCGCCGACCTATTAGTACACACAAAACCTGTCCTAATCACACAGCAGGACAAGTTACTTCACAACACTGAGGTAAAGAACTGCCTCATCCTCCTCTCTGATCTACTTGTCAGGAATTATGATCCTGAATACAGGTGATAAGATTCTGTAGGAATGGAGTTCATGAGGATGACGCAGCTCTTTACCTCAGTGACGTGAAGTCACTTGTCCTGCTGTGTGATTAGGACAGGTTTTGTGTGTACTAATAGGATGGTGGCCATTTTATTTCTCCTAATGATTGCTCCCCAGACAAAACAATCCATTATAACTAATGAAAGTTATTTGGGAATATATTTATAATGAAGTAATATTTATATATTTTCATTTTCTTAATTCCTGGAGAACCCCATTAAATTATTAAGACATTATTAAGTCTTAAATAGTCTTAAATTATTTCATTGGAATACCCCGTTTTATGTTGTTTTCTTATTTGATAGAGGTATCCTTTTATTGTTATGACCTGGAACTATGTGAGGAAAATGGTATACAATAGTAGCAAATATTGTTGAAACTGCTGTTTTGTGCCAAAATCTACGACTTTTTCCCATTTTACTTGGTATACAAGTGAGCATGGGTTCATATGGTAATGAGTTTCTACACAAATTTATCACTGCGCCTTTTTAAAAAGCTTGGAAAAAAAAAAGTTGTTAAAGCACACCATCAAGGGGAGTGACGTAGAAAAGTAGGGTAGCATTTCTAGATAATTTCAAGATGCATCTTTATAGATTACCCCCATTGTCATTTGTTACGGTAGGTTTTCCCTTTGTATTTTTCCAGTATATACGTGGTAGTGTGTGCATTTTGTGTGTAGTGTAAATTGATCTAAAGGGTTTGTCCAGAATTTAAAAATATGACTGATTTATTCCAAAAACAGGTGTGGTGGTGATGTTTTTATAAGAAAGCAACTTTTTCTAGTTCTGGAGAACATCTTTAACCCTTTCATGACCAAGGGTCATTGATGCCCCAATGTCCAGGTCAAAATTTTCAGTCATGCTATGCACGGTTTTAAATAATAATATCTTTACAAGTGCTTTGCATATCATAACTGTTTTGACTTTATTTTTTCCAAAACACATAGGGTATTTATTTTCTTGACTGATTTCATAAATTACTATGTTTTTTTTATTATTATGAGCAGAGAAATAGCGAAAAAAGGCATTTTTTTTACCTTTTTTTGTTAATTTGGTCACTACACTCCCTTAATTAGTAGTATAAATGCAAATATACGTATACCATACACCATATATATATATATATACACCATATATATGAAAAAAGCAGTGTCACATCCAGATAAAGTGAAAAAAGTAGCGTCCTTTATTCTGAATATCACTATAGGGCGACCATATATATGAAAAAAGCAGTGTCACATCCAGATAAAGTGAAAAAAGTAGCGTCCTTTATTCTGAAATATCACTATAGGGCGCCACTTTTTTCTCTTTATCTGGATGTGACGCTGCTTTTTTTCATATATATGGCGTATAATATTATATGCCATATATATGAAAAAAAGCAGTGTCACATCCAGATAAAGTGAAAAAAGTGGTGCCACTTTATATATATATATATATATATATATATATATATATATATATATATATATTCTATATGGGTTTTTTTTTTCCCTACCTGACTGGTTTGGGCAAATAGAGTAATATAATGTACTGTAGATAATATATATCTATATACTATGTATATAGATATATGGTGGTGCTTCACTGTATCTTCTTCACTCCTTCTTCACTAGATCGCGATGTGAAGTGAAGAAGGAGGAAGGAGGGGGAGGCTGACCCAGGAGGAGGCGCTGGGGGTAATTGTGAGTGGTCCACATATGTTCTTCTGCCCAGAAACCGATCCTATAGGTTCGGTCATTGCTGGGCAGAAGAACGATCACACTGTGCTGGGCTGTGAGCATCTGCCTGAGGAGCGCTGCAGCGCATGCAGCTCCAGGCAGTCCACATTCAGAGATCGCGCACCAGGGCGCGCTGGGGAGCGGGGGAACATCGGGGGTGGCAGCAGCATCATGGGCACCATCTGGGGGCACAGAGGACATAACGGGGACATATATTTTTGGCACATTTATGCCTGATTTCAGGCTCTGATCTGCAGATCAGAGCCTGAAACCGGCATTTTTACACTAGCGCGATCCCATTGGTTTGTCTGCACAGACTAACCAATGGGAGCGATCGTGGGCAAGGGACCACTCCGATTGGTCCCTTGCCGACATTACCGGGCTGTGCACTGTCCGTGACAGCGGCAGTGCAGAGAAAGAAGCTTTAATCTAAGCGCTTTGCAGCGCTTAGATTAAAGAGCGGCCAGAACGTTTATACACGTGCTATCTGCACGAGGTATGTGCAGATAGGACGTATATAGCCGTATGGCTGACGTCAAGGGGTTAAGATAACTGTGAAGGTTTACATGCAGTCCTGTGTAAATGATAATAAAGCAGAACAGGCAGGACAGGGCCCTTTACACTAGACCAGTGATGGCTAACCTCCGGCACTCCAGCTGTGGTGAAACTATGACTCCCAGCATGCTCCATTCATTTTTATGGAGTTCTGCGAACAGCCAGGCAAGTGTGCATCTTGGAAGTTGTAGTTTTACCACAGCTGGAGTGCCGGAGGTTAGCAATCACAGACCTAGTAGATCACCTGCTCCTCAATAAAGGAGAACTCTGCATTTACATGCAACAATCTCCTCCACAGTATAGGGAGGAGTGATCGCTAATGCCATCGCTCGTCCCATACAGGATCATTGATTTCCAGCAGTAGAGTGTGTTTAGATTGCACGATCTGCTGCCAGCAAACAATGATTTTGGTGTCTGCACAAACATTTTACCCGATAAATGAGCGTTTAGCCGGCATATAATCGCTAATGAACGCTCTTACAAACACCTGTTAGAGATTATCTGGCTGATTCTCGGCCCGTGTAAAGGGGCATTTAGAGTACCTGCCCACAAGAGCAGATTTCAAAGCAGAAAATGCATGTTTTTTTTTACAGATTTATGTTCGTTTCTGCACCAAATTTGAATCAAAAACCAAATGTGTTACTTGCGGCTTTTGGTGCAAATTTTATGTGGATTTTCTATAGATTTCACCCTTTCATTGAAAAGGGTAAAATCCACACAAAAAATTTTTCTAAATCCACACAGAAAAAAAGCAATGTGTACATGAGATTTGTCTAATTGAATACACTTTGCTGGTTTTGTATTATGTTGCTGCTTTTTCGCACAGCGGGGACCCTGAGGAGAAGACAGGAGCAGCGCATGGTGGAGGGCTCCTGTGGATGCCCCAGTTATATAGAAAACAGTGAAAAAAAAAGTCCTCCAGAGGTCTTTTAATAAATAGAAAAAAAACAGTCGCTAACAGAAACCTCCACCATAGTCGCCCCGTTCACTCCAACAATGATTAATTTTGTGTTAGTTTTAATATTTAAGAAATAAAAAGCTATAGTTTTCCTCCAAATAAAAAAATAAAAAAAAAAAACCCACAAAAATTATTTTGGTAGTCAAACAAATAAAAAAGTTAGGGTCACTAAACCACCATGTACACAAAATCACAAAAAGTTGCCTGGACATTCATGACTTTTTTAGTACCCGGTCATGAAAGGGTTAAGGTAACACCACCATGACTGTAGCAGCTCCCACATCCTCTGATGAGCAGGCAGTTATTGGGAACAAATGCTGCATTTCTGATAAGTGCCTGCTGTATTTGCCCCTGTAAAGGAACCTTAAAGGGACATTCGAGTCATAGAAAGTTATACCTAATCCACAGGGGGATAACTATTAGATCGGTGGGGGTCCTGCCGCTGAGATCCCCACCGATCACAAGAACGAGGACCCGTGCCCTGTGGAGCCCCCTTGAAATGGACAGAACTGCTGGCCAGACACACTGCTGATTAATTCATATCTATAGGAGCACTGGTGAAGGCCAAGTACAGTGCTTGTCTATCTCCTGTGTCTATCTCCCATAGAAATGAATGGAGCAGCTTTGTGCATATCCGACCAGCCACTCCATGCATTTCAGGGGGGCTCCATATGGTACGGGGACCCTGTTCTCATAATCAGTTAGGGTCCCAGCAGTAGGACCCCCACTGATCTAATAGTTATCCTCTATCCTGCAGATAGGGGATAACTTTCTCTAACTAGAATATCCCTTTAAGCATTGGTGCAACCCCTTTAGTCAAGTTTCCTGGTGCAGTTTTGGAAGCCAAAATCAGGAAAGCATCATAAAAAGAGAGAAAGTATAAAGGACAGAGACGACTTCTCCTTTTTTTTTTTTTTTTATTTTTATTTTTTTATTCACTCCTGGTTTTGGCTTCTAAAACTATATGCAGAAACCTGAGCATGTGGCCGTACACTAAAAGCCTCTCTGCTGTGAACTACTGGACGTATAGATCTGTGTACACTGTACCTGGTCTTGTGATTCCTGCTGGGTTTTGAAGAGCGCAGATCCACTATGATATTCCTTCCGTCTGACTGTGATCATATGACCATTTACTCAGAAACGAATTCATGATGCTTCTCTGAGGGGGCGAGGCGTAGATGTTTTTCAAACCCTCTAGATTCAGCCCTATCTGTTTCCATGTTCAGTGAATGTTCATTTCCAAGAGGAAACGTCCAGATGCTGATCCAGCAGCTGTTGTGTTCAAAAAAACAAAAAAATGAGGAAACATTGGAAACAATAAAGCATTTCTATTCTCTCCTTAAGGGAACTTGTCAGAAGCTTCATGCAGCCTGAGCCATGTGTAGCATGAAAGTGCTCTGCTGCTTCAGAGAAAATATTGTTGAATGGTGAGAAGAGTCATGGGGCAGGATGGTTTTCACACTATATTTTCTCCATGGCGCTCCAGAGTAAAACATAATTAACTGTAACAGGCTTAATGCAACTTATATGCATAGTGCCTTGTGAAAGTATTTACTGCCTTTTATTTTTTTCCGGTTTTGATGCATTACAACCTGGAGTTAAGATTTTAATTAAGACTTGATGACAAAACAGTACAAACTGCTACAGTGGAATGAAAAATATACTAAATAAATAAAAACTGTTGCAAATGCAGATGTAATGGGGCAATACAACACAAAAAGAAAGCATTTAAATTAATAAAACAGGAAGGTAGAGAAGATGCACTAAAAAGCAATATTAATTGGTTCCAGGACGACCATTGTATGTTGAAACCATTGTACCTTTAGTAATCTGTTCCAAAGCCCTAAAATGTCATCCACGATATGAGAAAATGAAAATTTAAGACAGATAAAGCCAGCCAATCTGGAGATGCCAAGGCTCATTGCCAAAGAGAGTAAAATAAAATGTTCATCAATTATATAAATGGCAAAAAATTTAAACAATACATACTTGGGTCACTGTCACCAGTGGGGTACCTCAGGGGTCAGTATTGGGTCCTCTTCTCTTCAATATATTTATTAATGATCTGTGCTAGCGTGTGGCGTCTATTAAGCACCACAGACCGGAAGGCTGTGCAGGGGAAGGCGGGCCGTGGAAGCGCTGGCAGAGGGCGCCGGGAATAATAAAGATGGCGCCCGACGTTAGTAGGCGTAATCTGCGCATGCATACCGGGACTGGGGTGTGTATGACATGTCACGTGATTGGGAGCAGTGTCACGTGATCAGGGGCTGTAGTGAAATTGTACAGAGAAGCGCTATGTATGTAATAGGGCTAAGAATGGGCTGGGTGGTGATATTGTAAAATAGGCTGGTATAAATGTGGATGGTTCTATATAAAGAGAACAATGATAAGGGGTGAAAGAAAAAGGGGAGAAAGAAAAAGAAGAGGAAAATTAAGGAAAGGAAAAAAAGGAAAAAGGGAAGGGGAGGGAGGGGGAAAAGGGAGTAGGTGAGGAGGGAAAAGAAGAGAAAAAGAAGAGGGAGAAAGGAGAGAAAAAAAAAGGAAGAATGGGAGAAAGCGGGGAACGGGAAGGGGGGAATGGGGAGGGGGGAAAGGGGAAGTTCACTATGTGCATGCAATTATAATAATTGGGGGATAAATATTACCCAACCAGTAGAGCGGCTCCATCCAAATATTAAAGTCACGGTTTGTTCTGGAATTCAAAAGAAGGATAGTTAGTAATCACAAAAATCACAAAAAATTTGACACTTCATATTCTCGGTTCAGGCCCTTAGGTTCCAGTGTCTGGAGGCGGTGTATCCAGAAAGCTACCCTATTTTTGAGTAGCCGAGTAATATTTCCACCTCTTCTAGGTAAGTCAATTTGTTCTAGGACCTGAAAACGTAATTGCGATATGTTGTGGTGTCTAGAGATAAAATGTGCCGGGATCGGTAGTAATGTGTTTTCACAACGGATGGTGGACTTATGCTTACAAATACGGTCGCGGATTGTTTGCGTGGTCTCTCCTACATATGCTAATCCGCATAGGCACTTGATGACGTAGACAACATTAGAACTATCACACGTGAAGAATCCACATATAGGAAAGCTTTTACCAGAAAGGGGGTGATATATTTTGTCTCCCTTCATTACATGTGAACATTGTGTACATTGAAAACAAGGAAAAGTACCTCTTTGGCGAGTTCGTAGAAATTGTTGCTTTGGAAGTTTAAGGCTTGGGCCTATATCTGTTCTAACTAAAGTGTCCTTCAGATTGTTAGTAGTGTTGAGCAAGCGCAATGCTCGAGTCTCTTCCCTGCACTGTAATGTTGATTTATACGCTAATACGTATGCATTTGTAGGCTAATGCGTACAAATTCAGTTAATTAGCATACTTTTACGAGTGAAAAGAGTAAAAGAGCAGAAGTCGCGATTCTGACCTTTTTCTATTAACCAGACACCCTCCCCTCTTCCGTGCAGGGGGTGCCTGGTTTAGTCCCATTGACTAACATTATGCTCGGGTGCTCGGCCGAGCACTCGAGCAACCCCTAGTGCTCGGCCAGAGAACCCGAGCATACGAACACAGAGGTGCTCGCTCAACACTAATTGTTAGGGCGTTTAGTGTAGGGCATAAAAGGTAGAGTGAATTCTAATTTTGAGGATAAGCCTCATGTAATATAGACCAGTGTTTGCGCAAAATGTGATGAACCTTGATGCAGAAAGGGTGGTACATATGTACAAAAGGAATTCTGTTGGTAGAACCACTGGGTTTGTTACTTGCTTTTTCTCTTAAACATGATTGGATAACTTTATCAGGGTAACCTCTTTTATGGAACTTCCTACTCATCTCGTTAATCCGTTGTTGTTTTATTTCATCAATGTCCACAATCCGATTAATTCTTGTAAACTGTGATTTAGGTAGTGACATTTAGTTTTTTTTTTGGGTGAAAGCTTGAGAATTGTAACAGACTATTGCGGTCAGTTGCCTTGGTGAAAAAGGTCAGTATGCAAGGTGCCATCCTGTTCTTTAATGGTAGTATCAAGAAAACTAATTGATTTAGGATCATAATGTAAAGTAAATTTCAGTTCAGGCCAAACTGCATTTATGGAAGCTGTGAGTGAAAGTAAGGAATCAACTGACCCATTCTAAATACAAAATACATCGTCGATGTAACGTTTCCATAACAAGGCATTTGGTTGGAAATGGGAGTTGTTATAGATAAAGTCCTCCTCCTCGGGGTACTGCTATGCGCCCCCATGGCAGTACCCCGATTCTGAATGTAGAAAGAATCTTGAAATAATTTCTAGTGAGTATGAGATGTAGAAGGTCTTGACAGAGTTTTACTATATAGGGATTGGTATTGGCACCTTCAAATAATCTGGTCACAGCAGTCATGCCTTTGGAATGTGAAATTGAGGTATATAGATTTACCACGTCTAATGTTACCAAAATGCTATTGGGGGGAATTTGTTTGATTTCTCTGATAATTTGCAAAAATGTGGAGGTATCTAGAAGGAAGGAGGTTGTGGACCTGACCAGTGGGGTAAGTATTTTTTCAAGAAAAATTGACAATGGTGAGAAAATCGAATCTGTGGAGGCTATAATAGGCCGACCAGGAGGTTTATTTAAATGTTTATGAATTTTAGGCAAAGTATATAGGACAGGAATAATGGGGTCTGATTTAGTGAGGTAGGAGGCCGTATCAGAATCTATGGTACCTTGTACTAGGTGAGTATTAAGGACCTCCTGTATGAGATTCTTGATTGAGGGTGTGGGATCAGTAGGTAGTAACTCATAAACCTCAACATCATTTAATTGGCTGGAAATTTCTTCCAGGTAATCATTTTTATTCATTACCACTATCGCACCTCCCTTATCCGCAGATTTGATGACAAGTTCCTTGTCATCTTTGAGTGCCCTAAGGGCCAGATGTTCCTTGCTGGATAGGTTAGGGGGACACGTGAAATTTCCGTTATCATGTCTCTGCACAGTGTTTCAAAGTCCCAACTCACTAGTGAAATGAAGGTTTCTAATGGATGTGACTTTTTGGGTGGAAGGAAGGAGTTTTTCTTTCTAAGACCACGTTCTTTACAGGAAATGAGTGTTCTTTCAGTGTCACACATTTCTCTGTTGGAGGGTTGAGGTCTTGGTTCTTCATTAAAATGGACTTTAAGTCTCAAATGCCTGAAGAACCTTTGTAGGTCAAGTTCCATTTTGAAAGAGTCAAATTTGTACAAAGAACAAAATGATAGGCCTTTCTGTAAGACCATCATCTGTGCGGGGCTCAGTGTCTTGGAGGATATATTAACGACTAAGGAGGAATCAGAAAAAGGTGTTCCTACCTGTGAGCGGGTTACCCTTGTTGTTCGTTGATCCCTTGGACCTCCAGATTCTCCTTCATGTCTTTCTCTGGATGTTCTCATCCCTCTGCGTCTGGTAAAGAAAGAAGGTTCAGCTTGTCTTTGTCGATGGCTGGTCCCTTCCCTGCTGGAGTAGGAAGATTCGGAGGAGGAGGAGTAGTCTCGTGGATATCCGTGTTGTCTGTTGGATTCACCTTGCCATTTGTAGATACGATTAGATCTGTAATCTTCCGCGTCTCTTTGAAATTTCTTTCGTTTTTGGTTCTCTATCTCCCGACGGTGATTAGCGAGTGTGGTGGAAAGTTTCTCTTTCATGGAAGCGTATTCATTCGTAGAGAGTGTTGCTGTAGTTGTTGTTCAGCTTTATTGTTCTGTCCTTTAATCTTTACAGTGCAATGTTCAACATCCTCTTTGAAGAGGGTGGGGCGTATAGACATACGTAACTCTCTAGGGATCCGCTGCTTTTTAACATATTCTGCCAGTGTCGAGCTGTGCAGTTCATAATTGATCAGACGGCGAGACTCTCGTTCTAGGTCTCTATTCCGTATCTCTGTGGTGGGAATTTGTAACAAGTCAAGGGATGTCGTCACCTGTGATAAGATGCGTTCCCTTTCTTCATCATTGTAGGAAAAAGTGGACATCATGAAATCGTGCGCATCCAAAGGGGGTAGATAATTCTGATGGCCTTCATCAGAGAAACTTGAATATATCAGAAGATTATATAAGTACATTGCCAACATATAAATCATAAATGATGTATAGAGGTATAATTGCAATAAATGTAAAGCATCAAAAAGGGTGATCAGACAAAATTGGGGGGAAAGGGGAAGTTCACTATGTGCATGCAACAAATTGACTTACCTAGAAGAGGTGGAAATATTACTCGGCTACACAAAAATAGGGAAGCTTTCTGAATACATCGCCACCAGACACTGGAACCTAAGGGCCTGAACTGAGAATATGAAGTGTCGCGTTTTTTGTGATTTTTCTGATTACTAACTATCCTTCTTTTGAACTCCAGAACAAACTGTGACTTTAATATTTGGATGGAGCCGCTCTACTGGTTGGGTAATATTTATCCCCCGATTATTATAATTGCATGCACATAGTGAACTTCCCCTTCCCGTTTCCCCCGGTCTTGCTTTTTTTTCTTCTCTCCTTTCTCCCTCTTCTCTTTTCTTTCTCTTCTTTTCCCTACTTACCTACTCTCCCTTTTCCTTCCCCCCTCCCTCCCCTTCCTTTTTTCCTTCTTTTTCTTTCCTTAATTTTCCTCCTCTTTTTCTTTCTCCCATTTTTCTTTCACCCCTTTTATCCTTCTCCCATATCACTATTCACACTATCATCCATATTCCCCATTTTTATTTACCTTTATCATTGTTCTCTTTATATAGAACCATCCACATTTATACAGCAGATGAAGCGAGCTGCCTGGCCCTGTCAATTAAGCAAAAGGAGGCGTTTTGCGAGGTGGGGAAACGGAGCCTGCTCCTAGGAGGCTAATTAACATATTATAAAAGGTTAAATTACACTAAAACGGAGCCACTGGCAATAAAGTAAGGCCCCATTCACACGACCGTATAAATGGGGCCGTATCTATCCGCAAAAATGCGGGAATAGATGCGGCCCCATTCACCTCTGTTCTTTTGAAGCATGTCCTATACTTGTTTGTGCGCACGGACAAGTATAGGCATCTTCAATGGGGCCGCACGGCGTGTGTTCCGAGCGCTGCGGAACACACGCCGGGCGGCCCCCGTATATTTGCGGGTCCGCAGTAATGCGGTCGTGTGAATGGGGCCTTAAATACATATTTAGCATCAGGGGACATTTACACATTTGAAATTTCATCCTGTTTAATATGCTAAAAATTGGTGACAGAAACCCTTTAATGGTTGGGGGTATTCTTTTTATGAAGTTCTGTGCCCTTTTTTGTCCAAACATACGTTCATTTATTGTGGCAAAAGAGTTCTATTTTAACTTCATTGGTCCACAGGGCTTGCTTCCAAAATGCATCAGGCTTGTTTAGATGTTCTTTTACAAACTTCTGACGCAGGAGAGATTTTCTTCATAGGACTTCCATGAAGGCTATATTTGTGCTGGTGTCCCTGAACAGTAGAACAATGTACCACAACTCCAGAATCTGCTAAATCTTCCTGAAGGTCTTTTGCAGTTAAGCAGTGGTTCTGATTTGCCTTTCTAGCAATCCTACAACCCTTCTCTTCCAGACCTTCTCTTGACCTCCACTGTCCCTGTTAACTGCCATTTCTTAATTACATTTCGAACTGTAAAAAAAGGCTTCTTATAGCCTTCTCCTGCTTTGTTGACCTCAACCATTTCCTTTTTCACACTGTTAGGCAGGTTCTTAGAAGAACTCATGGCTGTATTTTTTGGAGACAAGGTTAGAAGAGTCTGACTGGCCTTTCTTAACAACTGTGAACAAGTCTTCAACGTAACAGGCTATTTAAGGTCTGAGACCTCCGTAAAAGTTATCTGAGCATTCAAATCTCCTTGGGTTCCCATACTTTTGCAAAGTACTCCTTTCCTTTTTTCACTCTAAAATTGTACAAAACCAAAATAATACCCTAATATAGATTAAAATGTTGAACTGTGTGTTTCATTTTTAACTTTATGCCTTTTGGAGGTCATTTAATCTTCAACTTGCTTAACTGTTCACACTAACTCATTTTGACCAGGGGTGCCCTAACTTTTGCATGCCACTGTAGGTCAATAAATTGTGACAAACTGAATATCAGAGAAAACTACACTAGATCATACTGTTCCTATAATAAATATCTGTATATCTATTGCAAGTATTCTAATATATTCCTTTAAGATGCTATCATAGTTGAGAAGGATAAGTTCAAATCCCTCTACCTGGCAAAACTTTAAATACATCCTTGGTACATTAAACCTAGATAAGAAGACAAAATGTTCTAAACCATGTTCATAAAGTTGGAGCAGAACAATAAGAGTAAGTTACTTATATATGTAAACATACCATTAGCTTTGGATATCCCAGATGTTAATAAAAAACTGTTAGATGTATTAGATGGAAAACCATTCAAGAGACTTGGTGTGGAAAGATTATCCAAGAAAACACCACCCAAATTTCAAGGGACTAGCATTAGATTGATCTAACAAATGAGAAGTAACCATTAGACCAGGGATGCTGTCATATTCCTATGCCAGCGTGGCACTTCCCTGCAGCACCGCCGGTGTCTGGTTGTCAGTGGACTGGTCGGGTATCCAGGAGAGGGAGTGCTGACCAGAGGTGGCACTCATTGATGGGCATACTGGCATCACCAGTCACATGACATTGGGCACATCATGTGACTCAAAAAAACGTGGCCTATTTATACAGGTGCCCGCTGGCCATAGGTTGCCTGCGATTGGTCTTATCGACTAGATTACTCTAGCAGTTTTCTGTGAATTTGCTACTGGATTCCTGATCTCTGCTTGTACACTCACCTGTGTTTGACCTCTTGTATTTGACATGATTTCCCGGTTTAGATCTTTGGCTACCCCTGGTTGGGATTACTGGTTTTGATTCTGGTTTGATTTGGACTCACCTGGTATTGACCTTGGCTTGGTAAATTTGGTTTTCTCTTCTGTTGACTGTGCCATTCTGTCACTAGATGTTATTTTGTCTCCCTGCTTTTCCTTTACTGAATCGGCCCTGCACTTATTTTGGAAGGGACTGCCATCCAGTTGTTAGCCACCATTTAGACCGGATAGTGCAATTAGGTAGGTATAGTATTAGGCAGGAGTACAGGGCTCACTGTTCCCTAACATGACAGATGCATTAATAACTGAATAGCGCCCTAAATATCCTTCTTTGCACCCTTACAAAATTCTTAACACCAAAGGTACCCCAACTACCATCAGGCAGGAGCCTCAACATCAGGGGTTGCCCTGAGGAAAGAGTCCGCCCTCCTGTCACTACAGGCCCAAGGGAACATTGGTGTGAGTCTTGTCACTGTGATTTGTGTGAACAATTGACATTGCCAGAGCCACTACCACTCACATCCTCTTCTCTGCTCCTCCTGGGCTTGTGGCAAAAACCTGGCATTTAGAACTGGAAATGGCTCCTATGTGTGCTACTAAACATGTAACTGCACTGCTGTGTTGGAAACCCTAAAGAGACTTTTGTGCTACCAGAGTGTGTTTTGCGGAGCTAACAGCCACACTGTATTGTGAAGAACTGCCGCAGGTGTTATCACTCCAACTGCTTGCTGTGAAGTAACAGTCATGCCATTGGCTTTACGCTGGCCCACAAGAGGTTACACTATACATTGCCATCTTTATCTTAGCTCTGCCCATAAAAGTGCTGGAAACAACAAGAGAATACCCTGAATGGAGCAGAAGGGATGCAAGTGTTTTATGCTTTGCTACTAGCACCTTCAGTTGTACACCATTTTCATCAAAAACAAAGCTTCAGTAACAGAAAAAGCATTGCCTAAGGACCTCTGGCCAGTTGTTAGAAAATTCACTGCTTGAAGAACTGAGAGCTGAGAGCTCTGTATAGAGCTCTAGTGAGACCACATCTGGAATACTGTGTTCAATTCTGGAGACCTCACCTGCAAAGGGATATTGTAAAATAGAACGGGTCCAAAGAAGATCTACAAAAATGGTGTAAGGTCTAAAGCATAGAACTTATCAAGAAAGCCTCAGAGTTCTTAATATGTATAGTCTGGAGGAAAGAAGAGAAAGGGGGGACATGATTGAAACCTTTAAATATGTTAAAGTACTGAATAAAGTTCAGGAGGGAAAGGGTTATTAATAAGAAACTGAACACAAGAACAAGGCGGCACAATATGAGGTTAGTTGGGGGAAAAATCAAGAACAACATTAGAAAATATTATTTCACTGAAAGAGTAGTAGAAGCTTGGAACAAACTTCCAGCAGAGGTGGTTGATAAATCCACAGTAACTGAATTTAAACATGCCTGGGATAAACATGTATCTATCCTAAGATAACGATAAAGGAATAATAAAAGGGCAGACTAGATGGACCAGGTGGTCTTTTTCTGTCGTCAATCTTCTATGTTTCTATGAGAGACACAAGTTGGCAGGAAGAAGACAGCCAAACCAGCCTGACATTCTGTTATGAGCCTGTTGTTGCTGTGAGAACTCCTAGTTGTCCAGAGAGAAGAGTGGCCATGAGCTCCAGTACCACATATGTACTGCACAGCTAATGCAGTGGAACCAGTCATAGCTCCTGCCATACTGCCAAGGCCAGACAAGGTTCCAGATTTTTCTGCTGCCAATGGGATAAAGTTGTGAGCTGGCACAGTGAATGAGGGCCCACCTACAAGAGCTTATGGATCGAAAGACCCAACGGAAGTTGGAGGTCATTAGGATTCAGCATCATCCTTGCCCAGGAGACCTGGTACTAGACTGGTGAACCAGAACTGTTCACTGGTTTCCCATGGCCCGCGGGTTTGGGTTTCTTCAGGATGATCTACAGAGAAGATCCTGGTGAGCCAGCAGTTTGTTAAGAGAGTGTACATCCCTCAACATTTTCACAGCTTGTATTCAGGGGAACAAGTAGAATATACTCCAGTCTATGGTTCACGGGAACATTATGCTGCAGGAGTACCCCCATCTGCCTAAATTGTTAGCACCCATCAATCTGGTTGAGGAGTGGCTAAAAGACACCATGGTATCCTCAAAGCCATGCAATCTGTGTCCGAACGTGGAGAGACATCTCACTTTCAAGACTTTTGTGTGGCTGGTGATCCACAAGGACCTAGGGACATTAATAGCTAATTTGCTAAAACCTACAGCTGCTGTTGGTAAAGGTAATATCATCCAAATGAGTCCTGTCATTGCCATCTTTACGGGGCTGAGTGTACCCTATGTGCTCTCATAGAAACTACTGCTATGCCAACTGGTCTGAATACAGTTGGTACTAATGCTGCCATACTCCCTCCACCCATGCAGCCCATCTGATTCTTTCATGACCAGCCTGCAGCCACACTGCATGCTGCCACAAGAGACCACCAGAGCGTCATTCAAAATGCATCTGCTGGAGCTACAGCCAGTGGAATTCCAAGACACAATGATCCAGCCGAGGAGGAAATTCCGGAGAATACGTAATCAGCCGTGGTTTCTTCCCAGCCACAAGAAGTCAGAAAGCTATAAAAGACTGGGGTAAGAGACTGGCCCTGTTTATGTGTGTTGTTGGCCTCATAGAGCCTGCCCCAGAGATTCTCCCTATTATATGTCTCTGTTAACCCCTTATATCCAGTTTGTGCCATTGCACCACCCTTTCCTTCTCAGGTTAGTCCCCATTATGCTAAAGTTTTGCAATGTGAAAAGGTAAGTACCCAGAGAAGAACTCAAACATACCTGAGCACTGTGAAAACGCAACATTTATGTTTTGAACCCATTTCTAGAGACTCAAACATATCTTAGCTACAATATGAAAGTTTTCTTAAGTTCTTTAAAGGACATTATGCCAGGGAATGGACTTTAGCGTGACTAAGTCCCCTGAGCCTTTTTGTTTTTATGTGTAAGGACTTGACTTTAAAGCAATCCATTGAAGCCCCTGCATCATTAAGTTTTTCTCTTTAATATTTTATTAGCTAAGCAATCCTACCTTTCACCTGTTGTGCAGATTCTGTTTATTTAATTCCCATCTAATTTAATCAGAAAAGTACCTAGGCTTATCAGTACTATATTTTGCATATGCCTTGTTTAGAACTATGCTCTCATTCTGCACTATGGTAAAGTGAGACTTATTAATTTTCTACCACTGGCCTGGTTACTGACTTCAGCACCATTTGCCAGCCACAGCAGCTACATCTTACCAAGGCCACCCCAACTACCTTCAGACAGGAGCCCTAACATCAGGGTGTGCCCCGAGGGATGAAAAGATTCACCCTTCTGTTATTGCCCAGGCCTAGGGAGCATTCTTGTGAAGATTACCACTGTGTTTTCTGTGGACAACTGTCATTGGCAGAGCTACTACCACTTCCATCCTCTGCTCTCCTCCTCCTGGGCTTGTGGAAAATCAATCAGAAACTTAACACAAGGCTCTGAAGCAGAAATATCTGTCAATAGGTCCACTACAAGATGTGCATTCCACAGAAGGAGGCTTTATAGAAGAATGGGCAGAAAAAAAACATTTCTTTAGGGCTCATTCAGACGACTGTATCTGTTTTGCGGTCTGCAAATTGCACACGGATACCGGCCTTCTGAGTGGGTGCCATCTTTAAAGCTACAACATGTATGATGCAAGCCATGAAGGGGTTATAAATAGTGTTGATCGAGCACCGTGTTGCTCGGGTGCTCTGGCCTAACACTAAGTGGTGCTCGAGTGCTCGGCCGAGCACCCGAGTATAATGGAAGTCTATGGGAGAACCCAAGCACTAAACCAGGCACCCCCTGCTCTGGTTCATAGGGAAAGGAGAGAAAATAGTGGAAACACCACTGGAATGGTTTGGGAACAGCATGGGGAGGATGTCTGGATGCATCTTGGACACCGAAGTCGCTGCTATTAACGATGATGTCTGAGTAATACAGCACTTTTACGGAATGACAAGAATACCCCCAAAAACCAAAGATAACATTGATTTTAGAGGAAATATTGTTAGGAAAAATATATTTACTTGTACATAAAGCGCAAGTGCTGCCAAAAATTACAAGCAAGAGGCACTCCGATACAACCGGTATATCACATATAGGAGGGCCTCATTCACATTGTGGTACAATTGTTCATGACGTGGGACTTCTACACTCATAAAGCCCATGCACAAAGGGAAAGGGCTGCCAAAAATAACAAGGAAAAGGCATCAGACACACCCTTGAAAAATTATGATTGATGGCCTGCTGCTGACACTCAAAAACAATAGGGGTGAGGTGCTGCTGCTAAGCTGACCGTCTAAAAAATTATGGGTGAGGTCCTGCTGCTTAGCTGACCGTCTAAGAAATTATGGGTGACATTCTGCTGAGCTGACCATCTAAAAAATTATGGTTGAGGTGCTGCTGGTGAGCTGACCATCTAAAACATTATGGTGCAGGGCCAGCTGGTGAGCTGACCATCTAAAACATTATGGTGCAGGACCTGCTGGTGAACTTCGAGGGCAGCCTAATAAGCAGTTTCATACAAGGGCATTCTGGTATTGCACCATTTTACTTGTCCTCTCCACCACAGGAATGAGAGATGAGAAGTTCTCTTTGTAGCGGGGATCAAGAAGAGTGAACAACCATTAATCGGTGTTGGCTAATATGCGTATAACGCGAGTGTCACGGGAAAGGCAGCATAGCATGAAGTCAGCCATGAGTGCCAGAGTCCCAACAGACAAGGCTTTGCTCTTCTCACCAGGAGGATGGCTAGTGGTGGCTGGGGACTGCGTAACAAGGGACAGCCGCCTCCATCAGGCTGTGAAAAGCCTCGATGTCCACCAGCCTAAACAACCAATCTGCAAATTGATCGACTCCATTTTACGTCCCCTGGTGGAGAATGTTCCTTCATATTTGAAAGATACAAGTGATGTCCTGCGGAAAATGAACGGATTGCAGTTGGAGGATGATATGCTGATTGTCACCTGTGATGTAGAGGCCTTGTATACATCCATCCGCCATGATGATGGTATGGCAGCGGTGGCATATTTTCTTCAATCTTCCACTCTTGAAGGTGAGTTTTGTTCATTTATTTGTACCCTGCTGGATTTTGTGTTGAAACACAATTTTTTTCTGTTTAAGGGCTTCTTCTACCTACAGCTCCAGGGGACGGCCATGGGGCGGCCTGTGCGCCGTCCTATGCTAATCTGTTCCTGGGGCTGTGGGAGAGGAGAATCTTCTTGACGGACCCAGCTAAACAAATTGAGAAGGTCCATTTATGGTCAAGATATATTGACGATATTTTGATGATTTGGCAGGGGTCAAGAGTGGACTTGGATACATTCATGAAGGACTTGAACCAAAATGATATGAATATCAAGTTGACATACAAAGTTGGGAGGAATAATATGGACTTCCTTGATGTTCTGTTGCAGGTAGATGACAATGGATTTATCCACACAGACATCTTCAGGAAATCTACAGCAGTTAATAGCTTGCTGCATGCGACTTCGTCACACCCACGAAAATTAATCCAAGGCATTCCAACTGGACAATTTCTAAGGTTGAGGAGAATTTGTTCCCGGGATGAGGTATTTCAAACTCGAGCGGCAGAATTGACCCAGAGGTTTAGATCCCGTGGTTACTGCGAGCCCACGTTGAAAAGAAGTTACCTTCGGGCTAGAGATACTAATAGAAATGTTATGTTACAACAAACCCCTAGGCCAAAGAGTGAAAATGAACAGGTGGTGAGATTTATCACATCTTACAATGTGGGCCACAAACAACTGAGAGATACACTATGGAAATACTGGAGTGTATTAAGAGTGGATCAGACCTTAAGACAATACTTACCATCGGTCCCTGCAGTGACATTCAGACGGGAAAGGAATCTACGGGACATGTTGGTCCGTAGTTATCATCAGGGTACTAGTCCCGCACGCGCCTTCGGGTCCCAGGGACCGAAATGGGGGTGTCGCCCATGTGGAAAATGTGTGGCATGCCCAAATATAGAAAGGACTGATACCTTTTGGGATGAGTCGGGCAAAAAAGAATTTCGTATTACACACACCATCTCATGTACCACCATTGGGGTGGTGTACGTTGCAAAATGCCCATGCAATTTACTTTATGTAGGCTTGACCACACGTGAGCTGAGGAGGCGGACGAGGGAACATGTGCTTGGGATCTGTGCGGCTGTAGAGGAACAGGATATTATGAAGTTGAAGACCCTACCCCGACATTTCAAGATACATCATGACTGTAATGGCTCCCTCCTTAAAGGGGTTGTCCGAGTTATTTTTTTGTTCTTTATATGTTACTAACTTGTCAGGTATAACAACTTTCCCATATACTTTGTGTTTCCAAAGCTGCTGGTTTCTCAGAGTTGACTGAGGGTCACATGACCTGTGATGTCACCTTATCTCCCTGGTCTGTGATGTTTCGTTCACAAGCCTCAGAGTTCAGATAAGAGTCTGTACACGAGACGTCACTGGCCACGCCCCCTTCCTTTGCTGGGCTCCTGCTATCTGCTCTCCCTGGTTTCCTTCAGATAAAACATTAACCCCTTCAGCCAGAACACACTGAGGGCTCACGGCTTTAAAACAAACAGTAGCTGCAGCAGTGAGAGGAGACAAATGCTGGGCAAGGAGCTATAGAGGAATTGTATTGTACAAGAACAGGTAGGGAGAATTTCTTGTGTGTATCAGCATTGTCATTGTACAGCTGGGACTTGTAGTCCTACACATACAACATGCTGCTGAGTATTCCAGCAGGCAGACATGTCACTCAGCACTTGTATTCATTCCCTTTGCAGAGAGGGGGGAGAAGGGGGAGGGGCTGAGATTGTTGTTATTGCATGTAAACAAAGACCAGAAGAGAACCAGGGAAATGAGGAAATATGGATTTTTTTTTGCCTAAAACTTGCTTAACTTAGTTATATATTGCTGCCCATCAGATTTACAGTGCTATATTTTTTTTTTCATAACTCGGACAACCCCTTTAAGGTAAGAGGGATTGATCGGATCCTTCTGGGACCGAGAGGGGGTGATTGGAAGAAACTTTTGGCCCAGCGTGAGGTTAAATGGATATTCACGCTGAATACAGTCGTACCATATGGGTTAAATGAGAACCTTAGTTATGCTCCATTCTTATAGTTCTTTGAGAGTCTATTTTATGCTGTCTTGTGGCATAAATTATTGTGTCTCTTCGTGCTCTAGTATGTTTTATGCTTCAACGATACACCTTAAGAGTATTATTGTTGCAGGCTTTTATGCGGTTTTAATCATTGTTTTTTGTTACATACTTTTTAAATATTTTTTACCTTATTTATATTCTTTTTGTAGGTCATTTGCCCGGTTACGTGGATCACAGGGATGTTCCTCAAGAAATACTTTGTTGCTGATATCAGACACTTGAATTTTTTTTTTTTTTAATATTAATAGACCTCTATGAATTTGATCTACTATAGGGGTGTTGTCACGTTTGTGTCACGTTCACCTGCACTTTGTCACGTGTGTTTCTGTCACTTCACACACATTATTTTTTTTTATCATGTTTTATATTTTCACTGTTTGTTTTAGATGCTTCTGTGTCACTTTATTATATTATATATTGTTTGGTGCATCAATTACACATTCATTTCTTGGTTGTAATTATATTTATGTATATTGATTGTACACTAGCTTATATATATCTGTATATTAATTTGATTTTTGCTTATTAATATACTGCTGGCCACATTACACATTGCTTATTCATGTACACACTTATTTGAGCATTAATGGTTTGGTTACACACGTGTCGTTATGATACATAGGAGGGTTGAGAGGGGTCATCTCAACAATGATCTCTTGGATTCTTGAGACATATCTCGCGGGTCATCTGTGATGATCTCATGTCTCGCGGGATCTTGTGTATACGAACGTTGGCTCCGTCCTCTTGAGACGCATTTGCGTACTATCGGGTATGGAGCCCGAATCACGTGATCGGACATCTTGGATATTGCGGGATTACGAGCGGGCCTGATGTATTAATGCAAATGGGCCTGGCTGGGGATATAACTTAATAAATCCCGCTGGGGCTTGGAGAGGAACATCAATTTTGGTGGGCACTGGATTATATAATACATTATTGTGTTAATCCTCTTCCCCCATCGGCAAAGACAGGAAGTGACGTTATGCGTTCCAAGTTGGAGCGCACGCCGATGCAGGCATGTCCTGTAGCCCCAATTATGGCGATTAAGGTATCTCAGCTGGAGATGATCTCTCAGGATATAAATAAGGTTATAATGTTGGAGCATGGCATCCCCTGAGGAAGCCATAGCGGCGAAACGTACGTTGGGGTCAGGATCACACTGGTCGGTATTTATTATATGTGATGTTTATCAGGTATATTCTCTGCTGCTAGTCACTATATGTTACATTGTGGTTGTATTCTCCCTCTGCTCTCTGTTATATTGGTTACCTTTAATACAATTTGGCACTAGGCACTTTATTTTGATTGGAGATCTGTTGGGATTGTCTTTCTCACATATATGGAAATAGCATCTGTATCTTATATATGCAGTGTGGATATACATGATGACTGGTATTAGGAATATGTTGGTACCAGTCCAGTGTGTCCTTTTGTATGTATATTCCCAGTTACCACCGTTTTATGCATTATGAATATAGGTTCTATGATGAACTTGTGTTGTTTTTAATATTTGTTATAATAATAAAATTGCGATTCTGATTTGGAGTTGTTTGTGTTGGTGTTTTGTATCTCTTTTTTGGTGTTATTACACCAGCCTAAACAGCAACATTTCCAGGGCTAGCAATTTTGAAAGTTGCGCGTTTAGTGCTATGGCCTGTGGATGGCTGGCAGAGTATTTGCGCTTGCGTTCAAATGCCTGGGGTATGGACATTTGAATGCTGCGCTGGGACACTGACGTGGATGTGCTTGCTGATGGTTCTTGCGAAGGTCCAGGTGCAGGGCGGGAGGCATCTGGGCCTGCGTCTTGGACAGCACGTAACAGAGTGGAAAAGGAGGCAGTGGTGTGACCTGCAGACACAGATCGGGAACCCAGGCATTCGGCCCACCTATTAGGGTGCTTTGCTGCCATGTGGCGGATCATGCTGATGGTGGTCCGGTTGCTGGTGTTTACGCCCCTGCTCATCTTGGTACGGCACAGGTTGCAAATTACAAAACGTTTATCGTCAGCACTTTCCTAAAAAAACTGCCAGACTGCGGAACACTTAACCCTTGGCAAGGGAGATTGCCGCAAGAGGCTGCTCCGGGGAACAGTTGTGGGCCTGGCTGCCGTGGCCTGCCTTCTCCCTTTTGCCACCCCACTGCCTCTTCCAGCCTGTTGCGCTGCTGCGGATCCCTCCCCCTCTGTACAGCTGTCCTCGCTCGGCTTGCCACCTTCCCAGGTTGGTTGGGTCAGCGATTTCATCGTCCACCACCTCCTCTTCCACTTCCTCACTCTGGTCCTCCTCCTGACATGGTGACCTAACAAGAACCTGACTTAACTGCGTCTCATCCTCATCATCAACCTCTTGAGACACTAATTGCCCTTGAGTTATTGGCAACTGTGTCTCATCATCATCATGCACCTGGTGAGACGCTACTTGCCGTTCCCCACCGTCATCTTCTTCAGACTGTGAATGCTTATGAGTTTGGGAATCAGGGCACAATATCTCCTCATGTCCTACTTCAAGCGGCCTTGGCAAGAGGCCCAAATCAAGGAACAGCGATGAAAAAAGCTTCTCGGAATATCCGAGTGTGGGATCACTTGTTTGCCCTGACTCTGCATGGTGGGAGGAAGGAGGATCAGGGTGAGGATTTTGTTGCCCAGACTCTTGGCTACTGAGACTGGACTTTGTGCAAGAGAGGGTGGTGCTTAACCAACTGGAAGCATTATCAGCTGAAATCCAACCGACTACCTGCTCGCACTGGTGCAGCGACAAGAGTCGTGTCTTGCTCCGCCCTGCAAACTGTGACATGAAGCTAGGAGTTTTGGATGACTTTCTTTCTTGGGCTCTGCCAGCAGACACAGTTTCACCGCACCCAGATCCATGACCTCTGCGTTCACCATCAGCAGCACACCCCCCGTCCCTTACTGCTCGCCTTGCGCATATTAAATAGTATATATGCAACTTTGTACAGTAGTGCAGTTTTTTATTAAGTGTATGATCAGAAAAATTTCACCGAATGTCAAATATTTAGAATGCGTTATACAGCAGGTGCAGATGAGGTACTGTCGGCTTGATTAGTGGCAGAAAAAATAGCAACAGATGTGAGGTATATAGGATACAGAAGGGATTAGAATGCAGAAGCTGCGCAGCTGGTGTTAGCGTCAGGCAAACTTGCGTTCTTTTTGCCCCACAGGAAAAAAATAAATTGCAGCCAGATATAACAATAGACTTTTGTGTCTTTTCAACAGAACAACTAGCCCTGCCTAGCCAAATACTATCCCTACACTATATGTGCCTCCTTGCGCAAATGTTATACAGCAGACGCAAATGAGGTACTGCGGCCTTAATTAATGGCAGAAAAAATAGCAACGGATGTCAGGTATATAGACTACAGAAATGTTTTAATGCACACGCTGTGCACAGCCGCAAATGAGGTACTGTGGCCTTAATTAACAGCAGAAATAATAGCAAAGGATGTCAGGTATATAGTATACAGAGATCTATACTGAAAAGGACTATGGCCCAGAAATTATTTATTCTTATAATGTCCAATAGCCTGTAGGCTATATTTTCTGTTTGTGGCCTTTTAAAACTTAACCTTTATTATATTATCCTTCAAAAAATTATTTTATTTGTACCTCCCCAAAATAAAGAAATTGTTAAAAACGCTAGCAGCACCTAGTTTTTTGTGGGTATTTCTCTATGGTCACAGTTATGATTGTTGGTAGAGGGGTATTACCTTCATATCCCTCTCTCAAGGATAGATAATTGTAACTTTATTTGGTTACTATATCCTGTCTCTCATTGTCTCCATTGTATTAACAATGATCTATAATTCAAAGTGTTCATATAACATTTATGTTGTTCCCCCTACTTTTCTCATAACTGTACTCATTTGTATCAAAACTCTATTCGTTATTTATTTACTTTTGTATTAACCCTCCCTGCCTGGATCCTACTACTGGAACGTCTGCAGTGCGTTCCACCGATCCATAGGTGACTAGGTGCGGCTGCCATTTAAAATAACAGAACAAGCTCCTCCGACATGTTTCGCCATAACATGGCGTCCTCAGGGGTATCGGAGCTACAAACCCGAATGCCCAAATTTCTAATCCTTTTAACATGGAGCGGATCCCGCCCCCTCTCTTTTGTTCAATCAGTGGCTCCGGGAGATGTTAATCCTATCATCCACCACTCACCTCTTATCCACTGTGTATCGTCCAGTCTCCTGTGCGGACGTCACGGTGTATTCCTGCCTCCTGCGTGCGCATTGGGTTCCGACTTAGAGCACGGCGTTCTTTTCCATTCTGCGCATGTCAGGGGACTTAGTTATTTTCAGCTATTGATGAGTCAATGCGCATGTCTGTAGAATCTAATATCACATTGTATTGCTACATATTCAAAAGAGAGTCCACTTTACTTCTTAGGAGCTTTAATCAAGGAGTTGTAGCTATCAATTACACTAAAATAGGTATGAACATTAATTCCAAAAATACAGTTTTTAATCCATAAAGATACAGTTTTTACTATAATATTTTAGATGTACTATGATAATATCAATATTCTATTAATTTTTTATCTTTATTCTATTTATTATCTTTTATAAATGTATTCATTTTTCCAGTATTTTTACAGGGAGGGTTCGTTTTTACTATGATATTTTCTATGAATTATGACTATATTAGTCTTCTTAATTTTTATTAAATATTTATATATTTTTACTATATTTTTCTATAATATTTTTTGTATAATATTCCCCTATTTTAATATTTTCATTTACATAATTCCTCTAACATTTATTTATTTTAATATCCCTCAATTTCCCATTTCTTATTCTCTTTCCTTTTATTTGTAGCCCCTTTATTAAATGTCTCCTTTATTTTGCTCATTTACAAAGATGGTTATTCCTCTCATTTAACATACTTCATTTAAGCTCTTATAGTACCGTATTCTCTCCTTTTACTTAATTACTGTGATTTTTATATATATATATTGGTTATGACATGTATATCCGCATTTCATGTGGTTCTTCAGTGGAGTTAAGATATTTACTTTGAGGGAATGGTTCTATTTATATATATTTTTTGTATGTACTTCCTATGAATTCTTAATTTCATATATTATTCTATAATTTGCTCAAATGAACGCTGAGAAAGAGAACCCTTCATTAAGGCCTTTTGGGCTCATTGTATCCAATCGATATATCCATCGGGCCTCAGCCTGTAATAGTTTTCTATCCAGGTTCCCACCTCTGGGGCCTGGTTTAATTTTCTCAAGGCCCCAAAACTTTAGGATCTTTGAATTATTCCCATGTAAATATTTAATATGCCTTGCTATTGCAGTATTTTTATCTGTTTCAATCGCACTTAGATGCCCTGATATGCGACGTCTTAGTTCCTGTGTCGTTTTTCCCACATAGATCTTAGGGCATGTACAGGTGGCTATATATACTATTCCCCGAGTACGGCAGGTCATCATGTCTCTAATTTCATATGTTTTTCCATCCAAAGGATTTGTGAAATTTTTTATTTTTGGTACATATCTGCAAAAGGAACAGTCCCCACAGGGCATGGATCCCCTTGGGCCCCTTTTCCCCTCTTCATTCTCTTCTCCCTTCACTTCTTGAAGGAAACTATGGACTAAATAGTGCCTTAAATTAGGTCCTCTTCTGTATGTTACACTAGGGTACTGATTCAGAACTGGATACAAATCCTTATCTGATTGTAAGATATGCCAGTGTTTATTCAAAATGGCACATACCGTATTTTTCGCTTTATAAGACGCACTTTTTTTCCCCCAAAAGTAGGGGGAAAATTGCAGTGCGTCTTATAAAACGAATACAAGTGAACGCTTCCATTATGGAAGCGCTCACTTGTATGTTTTAGCTGCCGGGGGGCCGGGACCCCCCATCAGTCCTCAGATCAGCCCAGCGTGCCCCATAACAATAAAAAAAAAACTTCACTTACCTGTCCAGAGCCGTGGCTCCGCTCCGGGTCCGGCGCTTCTTAGGCTTCCCGGCCCGGCGCTGCACTGTCCTGAACGCGTACAGCGTCAGGACGTAGTGCGCGCACTATGACCTGACGCTGCACGCAGTCAGGTGACAGTGCAGCGCCGGGTCGGGAAGCCTAAGAAGCGCCGGACCCGGAGCGGAGCCACGGCTCTGGACAGGTAAGTGAAGTTTTTTTTTATTGTTATGCGGCACGCTGGGCTGATCTGAGGTCTGATGGGGGAACAGAGTGGTCTAATGGGGGCACTGTGATCTGGTCTGAGGTCTGATGGGGGCACAGAGTGGTCTAATGGGGGCACTGTGAGCTGGTCTGAGGTCTGATGGGGGCACAGAGTGGTCTCATGGGGGCACTGTGGGCTGTTTTGAGGTCTGATGGGGGCACAGAGTGGTCTAATGGGGGCACTGTGGGCTGGTTTGAGGTCTGATGGGGCACAGAGTGGTCTCATGGGGGCACTGTGGGCTGTTCTGAGGTCTGATGGGGCACTGTGGGCTGATCTGAGGTCTGATGGGGGAATGCTGGGCTGATCTGAGGTCTGATGGGGGAACGCTGGGCTGTTCTGAGGTATGATGGGGGCCTGATGTGATGTCCTGAAATTTATGGGGGGTCAGATATGAGGTCTGATGAAAAATATTTTTTTCTTATTTTCCTACTCTAAAATCTGGGGTGCGTCTTATCTTCGGGTGCGTCTTATAAAGCGAAAAATACGGTATCTCCTTATTGTATCCATCATATGTACCTATACATCTGATAATTTTTTCATTTCCTTTTGATGAGTCCGATAATAATTCTTCACGTTTAGTCTCCCTGGCTCTTTTATATGCTTTCTTTAAAGGGCGTTTTGGATAACCCCTTTCTTGAAATCGCAGGTACAGATCTCTACTCTCATCCAGGAAGCCTTTTTCACTCGAGCAATTGCGTCGTGCTCGCAGGTACTGTCCAATGGGTATTCCCCTCTTAAGTGGAGGAGGGTGCCAGCTCGTCCAATGCAAATATCCGTTCGTAGATGTTGGTTTTCTATAGATATCCGTCTGTAGATATCCACTTTCAGTTTTTTGAATTTTTAGGTCCAAGAAGCAGATTTCATTTGATTGTATTTCGTATGTATATTTCATACCAATCTCATTTTGGTTGAGGACCTCAACGAATTATTTAAAAAGTGATTTGCTCCCATTCCAAAAGATCAAAATGTCGTCAATATACCTGCCCCAATAAAAAATATAGTATACAGAGAGTATTAGAGTGCACCAGCTGCACAGGTGGCGTTAAGGTCAGGCCACCTTGTGCAATTTTTAACCCCCCCCCCCAAAAAAAAAAAAATATTGTAGACAGATATCAAAATAGCCCTTAAAAGGGCTTTTAGGTCTTTTGAACAGAAATACTATCTAGCCAATTTCTCTCCCTACACTATCTGTCCCTCCTTGCAGCAGCTCTCCCTGACCCGGTCTGAGCCGGTCACATGTAACCAGCACCCGATGATGTGTTCCTGGCCAGCCAATCTCTGGAATGCCAGTAGCCAAGATGGCTACGGCATTACAGTGAATGCCAATACCTCCCCGCACGATAATTGGGGACTCGAGCATTCGGCCGAACACCACGTTGTCCCGAGCACCGCAATGCTCGACCGAATATCATATTCGGCCGAGCATGCTAGCTCATCACTAGTTATAAACACACTGTGTTGAATTTATGCTTTTAAAAGCTATGTATTTATGCAGATGGAATTTAAACAAACATACTGTTATCAGAAAAAAAACAGGCAGTCCAAAAATTAAGCCTTAAATGCCCATGTATATAGACGAAAAAAAGGGGCTTGTTCTGAATTAGCATCCAAAAATGATGTCTGTCACCAACTGTGTCCATTATAAACGGCTCCTGTGTATATGTGCATATATCGATCTTTCGATCTTTATTTGCTTTGAAAAAGATCTTTACTCCAATATGAAAATTATCTGAAAAGAGCCCAAGGGGCAGTACCCTTGGTCATCAGAGCCCAGCCACTGACATTACAATATCGGAATACTTCTCTCATCTTATCTACACCTTCCTCTACTGCTGATGACAGATACCCAGTGCTTGAAATTTCACACGGGCTCATTTCACCCATCTGTCTGTTTCCTGCTGTGTACATTGGTATCATCAACTGTGGTTCCAATGTACCAGAAGGGTTGATGATGCCAATGCCACAGAAGGAAACAGACAGTGCAAGAGCAAACAAATGGGTCATATGTGTTCACACGAGATTTCAAGCACTAGTCTGTGCTAAAAAGAAATTCTGTAATAAAATTGTCAACAGTTGTTTTCAACTGAACCCGGAAGTGACGGCGCGTGTGCAGATGAATGGAAGCCCTTGCAGTGTTCGGCACTGCAAGTGCTATTGCGCATGCGCCGGCCCTGATCCTGCTGCGCATGCGTCAGTCAATTTAAAGAGGGGCGTGCACTTAGGCATGAGGGAGAGCCTCGGGCCCGGGGGGGGCGGTGAAGAAGCGGTGCTCAGGAGGAAAGAGCCCGCCCCCCGGTGCTCCGAAGGCTCATTAGCATAATTTTTAAACTTCACTTTTCTGCACAGCCACTGCGCTATACTCTGCAATACAGGTATGTGGATAATTGGCAAATTAAGGGCTTTTAACCTATGTATTAAAATACATAGGTTAAAACCTGGTGACAGAGCCTCTTTAAAAAAGAAATTCACAGACAGTGCAGATGGCAATAAAAATGAATGTTTGGCTTTGCGGACTGTGTGTTTAATTACAGATGGTTGCCAACCCTGCTGTACAGTGTCCAAAGTAGATACTGATATATACACCTAGTGCACAGGACAGAATTTGTGAAGTGTACCTGCATACACAGAGGCTGACTGTCGGCTAGAGTGTACAGGCTCCAAGGAGGTTGTACACAGACTCTGTTCCCAGCTTACCAGCCTGTCATGCTAATGCTCCTGGGTTTGGGCTGGTACAGGAAACTTAGTAGAGGAGTGGAATTGGTTAAGTGAAATCTCCACCCTCTCCATATTTATTGAGAAACAAAATCATAGGTAGTGTTCTTTTTTTTTCTCCCGGGTGCTACAAACAGCAGGAAAAAAAAGAATTTTGCGGACTGTCCATAATTTTATGGATGGCAACCCTGATCCACCAGACCCCACTTACTATCTGCTCTGTCATTTTGATGTGAAGACTAGTGCTGCATACAATGCTGTTCTTCTCACTAAATCTGAAGGACTCATAGGTAGTCTTAAATCCACCTCCTCTCTCGTCTAAAAGTCCCTGCTTTACACAATAGCTCTGCTTGTTCATATCGGCTGTTGTATTCAAACACATGCTCAACAGCTCATCTGAGAAAGACAACAGCTCCATCCCCTTATGCTTTACACTGCAGGTCTGATTCTTCATATTGGTTGCACAAACTGAACAAATAATCAGAAATCTTCAGAACATATACTCAGTTAAATAAGCAAAAGCCTGACGATCTACTATACTTTAACAATGTTTTTTTTATTTCTTTCAGCTTCATACATAGGTCTGAGGGAATAAAGTTTCACATAAGGAGTCTTATCGGTCAGGCAATGATCCTGGAAAAAGAGTACGGAAATAAGCTCTTATACAAGAGGACAAGTGCTGGTTCTCTAGGGCCATCTAGTGAATGGCTAAGAAGTTAAAGGCTCAGACACTGAATTTTATAGGGAAACCATCCAAAAAGTGGAAACTTAGAGCCAAGCTTTTGTCTTCCTGGATAAGAGATCTATACTTTGGGGGTCATTTACTAACTAGAAATACGCCTTTATTAGGCATATTTCTGGCTCAGATTGTGGTGCAAAGGTCTGTTGTGCCACAATCTGTGACTTTTCCCCTCTCATGCTAGGTCTAAAAAAGTGAACATGACGTGGGTGGGGAAGGGGACAGGCCAGCAGGCCTGTGTCATATGCCATTTTCTACACCTGGTTTAGGCGTAGAAAATGCTCTAAATGTAAGACAGCTAGAAGTGGCAGTTGATCCACCAACGTTATGGAGTGGCCAGCACCTCTCATAATTCCGGCAGATCCACAGCCAGCTGTGTCTAAAACACAGGTCTTAATAAATGACGCCCTATACGTTTGATGGATGCTAAAAACATAACACTTTAGTAATAGTAAAAATTAAGTTTTTTAAAATATATAATAAAATTTTAAAAGAAAGTTTTGAACTTCTTATTAAAAGAAAGGTTAATGTGTGATATATTGTTACTAGAATTGATATTCTTGATTCTACATTGAAAGTATTCTTCTTTCAGAGGTTATATTACAATGACTAATGACTTCATGTCTGTGTCTTTAAGTCAGAATCAAGAGGAGCATCTCTGCTTGTATCAGATGCGTTCAAAGATGTGGTTTGATAGATGACTACACTCTGAAACAAAACAAGTTGTTATTGTACAAGGGAAATATCCACACATTTAATTACATTAGTTATGTAAATAATCTTGTAAAATGTACCATATAGAGTATTTCACAAAAGTGAGTACACCCCTCACATTTTTGTAAATATTTTATTCTATCTTTTCATGGGACAACACTGAAGATATGACACTTTGATACAATGTAAAGTAGTCAGTGTACAGCTTGTATAACAGCATAAATTTGATGTGCCCTCAAAATAACGCAACACACAACCAATGTCTAAACTGCTGACAACAAAAGTGAAAATGGCCAAATTGTACCCAATTAGCCATTTTCCCTCCCCAGTGTCATATGATTCGTTAGTGTTACAAGGTCCCAGGTGTGAATAGGGAGCAGGTGTGTTAAATTTGGTGTTATTGCTCTGACACTCTCTCATATTGATCACTGGAAGTTCAACATGGCATCTCATGGCAAAGAACTCTCTGAGGATCTGAAACAAAGAATTGTTACTCTACATAAAGGTGGCCTAGGCTATAAGAAGATTGCTGACACCCTGAAACTGAGCTGCAGCACGGTGGCCAAGACCATACAGTGGTTTAACAAGACGGGTTCCACTCAGAACAAGCCACGCCATGTTGGACCAAAGAAGTTGAATGCACATGCTCAGCATCATATCCAGAGGTTGTCTTTTCAAAATAGACATATGAGTGCTGCCAAGGTCTCTAACATCCACCAGCTAGGAGACGTCATCATGGAGAAGTGGAAGAGGATTCTAGTGGTAACCTGTGAAGCTCTAGTGAACTCCATGTCCAAGAGAGTTAAGGCAGTGCTGAAAAATAATGGTGGCAATACAAAATATTGACACTTTGGGCACAGTTTCACCATTTTCACTTAGGGGTGTACTCACTTTTGTTGCCAGCAGTTTAGACATTAATGGCTGTGTGTTGAGTTATTTTGAGGGTTCACCAAATTTACACTGTTATACAAGTTGTACACTGACTACTTTATATTGTATCACAGTGTCATGTCTTCAGTGTTGTCCCATGAAAAGATAGAATAAAATATTTACAAAAATGTGAGGGGTGTACTCACTTTTGTGAGATAGTGTATATCTTCAATATTCTTCAATATTTCCTTGTATATTGTTCAGTTTACAGTGTAGAAAAACCTTGCCTTTCCATCTGGAAACCATTATCAAGCAAGTTGAATTCTGCTGATGATATCCCTTTTGTTATGAGTATTTAGTACTTTGAGTGCACAAAGGTTTAGAGTTCTGTATGGTCTTTGATTCTATTAAAGTGTATGTATATATCAGGTCTCCATGAACATACACAGGAATATTTGCTTCATAGAAGGTCTCTGTGAAAAAGAATTGAATATGAATAGCTGCAGGGAAACCCTCTTTCATCCATCTAATGGTTTCAGTGAAGAGGAGACCAGCAAATAAGAACACAACTCAGTTCAAAGCCTAAGCTAGTCTAGGTCCAAACCAAGCTCCAGAGTTTCTGTGAACAAGCCACTTGTAGATTCATTTTAAATCTCATTGAAGACTACATGTGTCTCCAAAGCCTCAAGCCCACTGCTAGAGTACAGATCCATATTGTAAGAGAGCATGGGGACTTGCATGAGCATTATACAGCAGCACATGGGTTGTCCACAGCTACATTATTTTTCACTTTGCACACTACTGTGCAAGGCATGTATACATGGCTTTGTATGTGCCTAAGACAACTCTGCAGCCACTTGTCCTCTAAGGACTGGCAAAAGTTACACCAAGCCATTTTAGTGAATGCTATAGAATATAACATTAATAACTTACCACTTCATGAAGAGATGATCGGCAGACAGTTCTGCATGCAAACACACTTGTGGATATGGTAATGCAGAACATCAGCATAAAAATCATTAAAATAAATGCAAAAACACTATTATGAACATGCTGCAAGAGAAAAAAAAACAATAGACATTAAAAGTCTTCTATCATTTTAGATAAAGCTTCTATTGTAGACCTATATGTCTCCATGGTTACAGACTACAAACAAACCTTCTGTAGTCTGATTCTACAATGATGTGTTTCCTTTTGTCCCCTCTTCTACAGAATGTACAGTTGGTTGGCAAGAATCAGAAAGCAAACGGAAGAGAGTATGACTGCAGGAGGAGACAGGGATTGAGTTTTCCACCTGTACTAAAAAGCTTTGTCGACTTAACTACTACAACTGGATGCTACAGCAGTAAAATGCACTCAGTGGACTCCAGTGCTCACTCACATAATGGAGAGGACTCAAAGAAGAGTCCTCTCAATGCATTTTACAGCCGGTTTGTGGGAGCACAGCGTCAGAATGGAAGTGAGTATGAAGATAAAAAGTACATAACCGGACCCAGCATTGCTTACACTATACATATCTTACTCTAGTTTGGGGATAGGTCATCAGGAGTAAAATCCTGGAAAACCCCTTTAACATTGAATTATTTGGCCTTGCCCTCCCCTCACCATCATATATGTTTTCAAATGTGGAACCAATAATCATGAAGGTCATGGGACGGGACATCATGCTATTGATTGGAGACCTATGCAGGAAAAGCATGTGAAGACTGATGCTTAGTGGTCACATGCTGTTTCTGACATGTCACTGCTGAGGCTGTTGATTGGCCGACAGCTGTGATGTGCATGTAAATGGTATGTCAGACTTCTGGTCCAGTGGCACTGGACCTGTAATGCTTTAAAAAGGTAAAACTTTTTATCTTTATTTTTTCCTGGTCTCAGAGAAACCTGTTAATAAAGTGCATATTATTACTCATATGGTGTCTCTAGATCGAGTTTTTCATTTATTTTGAAAGTCTTGTTAATTGAATTTTTAATACAACTGGATGCTACAGTGGGGAAAAAAAGTATTTAGTCAGCCACCAATTGTGCAAGTTCTCCCACATAAGAAGATGAGAGAGGCCTGTAATAGACATCATAGGTAGACCTCAACTATCAGAGACAAAATGAGAAAACAAATCCAGAAAATCACATTGTCTGATTTTTAAAGAATTTATTTGCAAATTATGGTGGAAAATAAGTATCTGGTCACCTACAAACAAGCAAGATTTCTGTCTCTCACAGACCTGTAACTTCTTTAAGAGGCTCCTCTGTCCTCCACTCATTACCTGTAGTAATGGCACCTGTTTGAACTTGTTATCAGTATAAAAGACACCTGTCCACAACCTCAAACAGTCACACTCCAAACTCCACTATGGTGAAGACCAAAGAGCTGTCGAAGGACACCAGAAACAAAATTGTAGACCTGCACCAGGCTGGGAAGACTGAATCTGCAATAGGCAAGCAGCTTGGTGTGAAGAAATCAACTGTGGGAGCAATAATTAGAAAATGGAAGACATACAAGACCACTGATAATCTCCCTCGATCAGGGGCTCCACGCAAGATCTCACCCCGTGGGGTCAAAATGATCACAAGAACTGTGAGCAAAAATCCCAGAAACACATGGGGGGACCTAGTGAATGACCTGCAGAAAGCTGGGACCAACGTAACAAAGGCTACCGTCAGTAACACACTATGCCGCCAGGGACTCAGATCCTGCAGTGCCAGACATGTTTAAGCCAGTACATAGCTGGGCCCGTCTGAAGTTTGCTAGAGAGCATTTGGATGTTCCAGAAGAGTATTGGGAGAATGTCATATGGTCAGATGAAACCAAAGTAGAACTGTTTGGTAGAAACACAACTCGTCGTGTTTGGAGGAGAGTGAATGCCGAGTTGCATCCAAAGAACACCATACCTACTGTGAAGCATGGGTGTGGCAACATCATGCTTTGGGGCTGTTTCTCTGCAAAGGGACCAGGACGACTGATCCGAGTACATGAAAGAATGAATGGTGCCACGTATCGTGAGATTTTGAGTGCAAACCTCCTTCCATCAGCAAGGGCATTGAAGATGAAGTGGCTGGGTCTTTTAGCATGACAATGAACCCAAGCACACCGCCAGGGCAACGAAGGAGTGGCTTCGTAAGAAGCATTTCAAGGTCCTGGAGTGGTCTAGCCAGTCTCCAGATCTCAACCCCATAGAAAACCTTTGGAGGGAGTTGAAAGTCCGTGTTGCCCAGCGACAGCCCCAAAACACCACTGCTCTAGAGGAGATCTGCATGGAGGAATGGGCCTACATACCAGCAATAGTGTGTGCCAACCTTGTGAAGACTTACAGAACACGTTTGACCTCTGTCATTGCCAACAAAGGATATATAACAAAGTATTGAGATGAACTTTTGCTATTGACCAAATACTTATTTTCCACCATAATTTGCAAATAAATTCTTTAAAAATCAGACAATGTAATTTTCTGGATTTGTTTTCTCATTTTGTCTCTCATAGTTGAGGTCTACCTATGAGGTCAATTACAGGCCTCTCTCATCTTTTTAAGTGGGATAACTTGCACAATTGGTGGCTGACTAAATACTTTTTTCCCCCACTGTACATGAAAACAGATTTCTGCATAATGGAAGTCAACAGCAGATGCCTGAGGCATACTGTACGTGGACCAAACATAAACTTTAATATGCTTAGACAATTATTGAAGAGGGCTGCTCTGCAAAACCAGACACTGCCAGTTGGCACGGTTTCTGGAAGACAGCAGCCATATTTTCAGAGAATCCCTTTAACCCCTTCTACCCTGGGCCTGTTTTCACCTTCTTGACCAGGCCATTTTTTGCTAATCTGACATGTGTCACTTTACGTGGCAATAACTTTGGAACGCTTTTACTTATCTAGGCCATTCTGAGATTGTTTTCTCGTGACACATTGTACTTCATGACAGTGGTAAATTTGAGTCAATATATTTTTCATTTATTTATAAAAAATCCAAAATGTACCAAAAATTTGGAAAAAAATCATAATTTTCTAAATTTGAATTTCTCTACTTTTAAGACAGATAGTAATACCTCATAAAATAGTTATCAGTCATCATTCCCCATATGTCTGCTTTATGTTGGCATCATTTTATAAATGTCATTTTACTTTTTTAGGACGTTAGAAAGCTTAGAAGTTTAGAAACCATTTTTCAAATTTTCAACAAAATTTCCCAAACCATTTTTTTAAGCACCAATTCAGATATAAAGTGATTTTGAGGGGCTTACATAAGGGAAACCACCCATAAATGACCCCATTTTAGAAACGACACCCCTCAAATTATTTAAAAGTGACTTTACAAACTGTTAACCCTTTAGGTGTTCTACAAGAATTAAAGGAAAATGGAGGCGAAATTTCAAAATTTCATTTTTTATGCAGATTTTTCATATTAATTTTTTTCTTGCAACACAGCAAGGGGTAACAGCAAACTAGACCTTAATATACATTACTCTGATTCTGCAGTTTACAGAAATACCCCAAATGTGGTGGTAAACTGCTCTATGGGCACGTGGCAGTAGTCGGAAGGAAAGGAGCGCCATATGGATTTTGGAGGCAGATTTTGATAGAATGGTTTTTAGGCACCATTTTGTATTTGAAGAGACCCTGACGTACCCCTACAGTGGAAACCCTCAAAAAGTGACCCCATTTTGGAAACTACACCCTTCAAAGAATATATAAAGGGGTTTACTGAGTACTTTGAGCCCCTAAGCGTTTTACGGAATTTGGAAACACTTGACTGTGAAAATGAAAAGTTTCATTTCTTCCAATAAAATGTTGCTTTAGCCCAAAATTTTTTATTTTCACAAGGGATAACAGGAGAAAGAGCACCCCATATTTGTTACCCATTTTCTCCTGAATACGGCAACACCCCATATGTGGTGGTAAACTTCTGTGGGGGCACATGGCAGGACTCAGAACAGAAGGAGCGCCATATGGATTTTGCTGCACAGATTTTGATGGATTGGTTTGCGGGAGCCATTGGTTTTATTTTTTGAGTTATTGTGTTATGTGGGGTCTTATTTTTTGCGGGATGAGGTGACGGTTTCATTGGTACCATTTTGGGGTACATAAGACTTTTTGATCGCTTGGTGTTACACTTTTTGTGATGAAAGGTGACAAAAAATGGCTGTTTTTAAAAATTTTTTACAGCATTCACCTGAAGGGGCAAATCTTGTGATTTTTTTATAGAGCAGGTACGAGGAGATACCCAATGTGTCTAACATTTTTATTTTAGTTAAGTTTTACACATTAGATGCATTTTTGAACAAAATTAAATCTTGTTTTTGTGCTGCCATTTTCTGAGAGCCATATTTTTTTTTTTTTGGGGCGATTGTCTTAGGTAGGGTCTCATTTTTTGTGGGATGAGATGACGGTTTGATTGCTACCATTTTGGGGTAAATACGCCTTTTTGATCGCCTGCTTTTACACTTTTTGTGAGGGTAGGTGACCAATAAATGGCTGTTTTGGCACAGTTTTTTTTTGTGAAATTTATGTGACAGACTTCCTTTAACCCCTTCCTGACCAGCCTGTAAGTAAATAAGTGTCTGTATGTGTGTGTATATATATATATTATATATATATATATATAATACACACACACACAGTATCTGTGTGTATGTATGTGTTTATCTGTGTGTGTTTATATGTGTATATATGTGTGAGTTTATCTGTCTGTATATTTTATATATATATTTTTTTTTTTTTGCATATGTGTATATATATGTGTGTGTGTGTGTATATATATATATACTAGCAGAAGGACCCGGCTTCGCCCGGGTATATTTAACCCCTTAATGACCAGGCCATTTTGCACCTTTGTGACCAGACTTATTTTTGAAAATCTGAGATGTATCACTCTATGTAGTGATAACTTTGAAACAGTTTTACTTATCCAAGCCATTCTGAGATTGTTTTCTCGTGACACATTGTACTTCATGACAGTCATAAATTTGAGTCAATATATGTCACCTTTATTTATGAAAAAATCCCAACTTTACAAAAATTTTTGAAAAATTCACAATTTTCAAAATTTCAATTTCTCTGCTTTTAAAATTGAAAGTGATATCTCATAAAATATTTGTTATTTAACATTCCCCATATGTCTACTTTATGTTTGCATCATTTTGTAAATGTCATTTGTTTTTTTTGGGACGTTAGAAGGCTTAGAATTTTAGAGGCAATTCTTAAATTTTTTAAGAAAATTTACAAAACCCACCTTTTAAGGACCAGTTCAGGTCTGAAGTCACTTTGTGGGGCTCACATAGTAGAACCCCCCCATAAATGATCCCATTTTGGAAACTACACCCCTCAAGTTACTTAACACCGATTTTATAAGCTTTGTTAACCCTTTCGGTATTCCACAAGAATTAAAGGAAAATGGAGATGACATTTCTAAATTTCACTTTTTTGGCAGATTTACCATTTTAGTCCATTTTTTCTTTAACACATCTAAGGTTAACAGCCAAACAAAACTCAAATATTTATTACCCTGATTCTGTGGTTTACAGAAACACCCCTCATGTGGTAGTAAACTGCTGTATGGGCGCCGTATGGTTTTTTGAAGTCAGATTTTGCTGGACTGGTTTTTCGTGGTCCGGCGATGTCGGCCGTTACATTAGATTGTCAGTTGTATGTTACAGCTGACAATCTAATACCGCTTGGCCATCCTGATATTGGGGGGGATTGAGCGCGGGGGGGGGTTTGGGGTAACTTACATGCTGTGGGCAGGGAGGGCAGGGCAGGTCCCGCTCGGCCATCCTGAAGTATTAGAACATAGCAGTCAAGGACATCGGGGCTGCGCTGCTGAACTCTGCGATTGGTCAGTCAAATCTGACTGACCAATCGCAGGGGTTCTAAGGTGGGGACCACTGTGATTGGTCCCCTGCCGGGTGTATGGACAGCTCTGCTGTCCGTGACACCAGTTTGCAAGCAAGTGTCACCGCAAGTGTACTTGTGGTGACACTTGGAGCTCATGACGTACTGTGTACGTCATGATGCGGTAACTAACACCACATCATGACGTACATAGTACGTCATCAGTCACTAAGGGGTTAATCTATTTCATTTAATGTTTGTGTGTGTCGTTAAAAGATATCGAGAGTGCCCGCCCCTTTAACAGTGACCTCCACAGCAGCCTGCCCCTTAACAGTAAAATCCACAGCGCCCTCCTCTTTAACTGTGACCTCCACAGCAGCTAGGGTGGCCACTGTCTTCACTCCAGAAAGCCGGACCTTACCGGCCATGCCCCCAAACATGAATCCAGGCCCCTAAACATGAGGCCACGCCCCCTGGCTCTGTGAGGACACAGAGAAGAAGCTGTCTGAGCGTGAGCTACTAAAAGGATGCACATCCTTGCGTCCATCCAGGCACTGCTCCGGACAGAGGACAGGGAGCCAGAAAACCGGACTGTCCAGCCTAAAACCGGACGTCTGGCCACCCTAACATCAGCCTGCCCCTAGGGTGGCCAGAGGCTCGGTTTTAGGCTGGACAGTCCGGCTTTCAGACTCCCTGTCCTCTGCCCGGCGAAGGGCCTGGACGGACAGCTCACTCTCAGACAGCAGCACTGTGCAGTCTGAACATGAGCTGCAGTGAGAAAGTCACCCTCCCTCCCACCCCTGCAGCTGACAGAAGTTGATTTTTAACTTCATTTTTTCAGTTCCCGTCGGCTGCGGAGTGGTAGGGGGCGTGGCCTGACCGAGTCAGGGGAATGAATTACCGGGACCTTGGGGTGGGGCTTTTAAGTCCTTTTGAGGGTGGCCTGAATTACAGGTCGATGCTATGGTAATTTATGAGAAAACACAGTGGGCAGCAGTGGAAGAAAACATCTTTTATTACTACTGAACGGTAAATACGTGAAATTTACATTATATTAGGTAATGATTGATGATGAATTAGTCTAAAAAATAAGGTATATTTATGGTAACCGGAATACCCCTTTAACAGTGTCATCCACAGCGCTCTGCCCCTTTAAAGCAGACTAACAGCAGTGAAAAAAACTGGCTGAGTTGTTATGGAAACCTGGTGTGAAGCCGTGTGTATGGAGACTAACTGCCTGCGAGCTTCTATTGGCTGATAAGGGTCATGTGACCAGGCTTTTATTGGCTAATGCATTTTTTGGGAATATCTCAGGAACTGTACGTCCTGAGGAGCTGAGACCCATTCTAAAACCCTCCCGAACAACTGATGTACCTGTGTGCCAAATTTCGTGATTGTAGCTGCGACGGTGCGGATTCTTTTAGCGGACATACATACACTCAGCTTTATATTTAGATATCTGGATATAGGTAGTAGTGTGTGTGTGTGTATATATATATATATATATATATATATATAAAATTAAAGCACTACTACTCCTATCCAAATATTTAGGACACTGATACTTGTTGAAAAAAAAAAAAGCTTTTTACTATTGATGACCTGTCCTTAGGATAGGTATCAATATCAGAGGGGGGAAGGGGCGGCCCTGTAGGAAATTTGCTGTGGGGCCCAGTCAGTTGTTGCTACGCCCCTGAGTAGATATATTTCTGACATTTAAGTGGTGTTGCTCACTATGCACCTACATAGTGACGGGCTGCTTTAAGCACCATTTTAAAGGTATAAAATGAAGATGATACTTACTATGGGAGTAAAGTCGCCTAGGCATTGACTACCGCTTTTATAATGTGCACAATATGACCACCACTGGAAGATTGAGGTTGGAAATATTGCATTAATAAAAAACTCTAGTGCAACAAGTATCATTCCACAAAGTGCAGCTAGAGAGCTGAAGATGTTCATCACCAAGCTTGACTTTATCTGGAAGACAAAATAACAGTTTCATAAAAAGTTTGTTTGGTTAAATAAATTCAGAGAGAGAGGGTTTGTCTCGGAAGTAAGTACATGTTCATATGTCTCATTAGAGCAGGGGTGCACAACCTGCAGCCTGAGGGTCACATGCGGCCCTCGATACCATTCTGTGCGGCCCCCAACCATCTGGTAACAGACATGTATGTCTATGTCTTATGGCTGCTCACATGTATCTTTCATGTATTTTCCCATTAGATGGGAGTACTAGAAGTGTAACTACACATTTATGATATATACTGTATGTTCAATATGCCATAAATATAGTATTTCAATTGGTAATACCCCTTTAAGTTTTATTTTTGGCCCTTGGAATTGGTTCAGGCTGATAATGTGGCCCCCAACCAGAAAAGGTTGTGCGGGGTTCTGTAGCTAAAAAAACGGGGAGACTGGTGTAAGTGAAAACTGGCTTAGTTGCCCATAGCAACCAGTCAGATTCCACCTTTCATTTTTCAGAACTCCTTTGGAAAATAAAAGATGAAATGTGATTGGTTGCTATAGAGAACAAAGCCAGTGTTCCTTTAGACCAGTTATGATAAATCTCACCTTTTGTGTCCACTGATTCCCCCATCTCTCCTAATCGGAGGCCACCTGGGTACCCTCAGTGAGGTCAGCATAAAGTTGATGACAGGTTCCCTTTAAAACCTCTGGCTTTTCTTACACAGTATATAAAAATAGGCTTCCTGTAGCCACCAGTAGGATGAAGTCAGTGCATAGAAAGTTATACAGTTACCGGAATCAGAAAAAGGAGATTAGTGTCAGGCTCCTTCTCACCACAGACTCCAGCAGTGACATGGTCTGCTGGGTGTAACTTAGACCTATGGGTTGTCTTTCAGAAGAAAACAAGTCATCATCTAAATCTCAAATGATCCTTAAAGTGTAACCGTAATATTTTTTTTAATTTATGTAATATGTAAAATACTTTAATTACTGAAATCATACATTTCTACTAGAAAAATAGCTCTAAACTGGCCCATTTTGAGCCTTAGAAACACTCCTCTGTCTTCTGTTTACTTAACACAGTTAGTGACACCAATCAAAAAAGTGAGGCACTACGAGCTATCAAACAATAAAGGTGCAATCAAAAAGCCTCAAATATAAAACACCAAAAAATTGCACCAATAAATATAGAATAATCGCATTTATTAATTCATCAAAGTATATAAAATTACACACATATGTAGAAATTCAATGAAAGTAACATGTACACAAATAAGAAGGAGAACAGGGCAAAGTGCTAGTGTTTCAAGGTGCTAAACTAGAGTATACCACATGATACTTGATAAAGTGCAAGTGCATAATCACAAACGCATGGGACACCAAAGAGCACAACAGTCATAAAAGTGATAGTACAGACCACAGACTCCTCCGACCCCGGAGTCCCCCGGGGTCGGAGGAGTCTGTGGTCTGTACTATCACTTTTATGACTGTTGTGCTCTTTGGTGTCCCATGCGTTTGTGATTATGCACTTGCACTTTATCAAGTATCATGTGGTATACTCTAGTTTAGCACCTTGAAACACTAGCACTTTGCCCTGTTCTCCTTCTTATTTGTGTACATGTTACTTTCATTGAATTTCTACATATGTGTGTAATTTTATATACTTTGATGAATTAATAAATGCGATTATTCTATATTTATTGGTGCAATTTTTTGGTGTTTTAACACAGTTAGTGTTGAGCAAGTCTCCACAGTTACTGTATGTAAACAGAAGACAGAAGAATGTTGCTAAGGCTTAAAATGGGCCACTTTAGAGCTATTTTTCTAGTAGAAATGTATGATTTCAGTAATTAAAGTATATTACAAAAATGGCCAGCATCACTGCCCCTACACATTACACAAATAAAAAAAATGACAGTTACACTTTAAAGAGGGTTTAAGATAGGGACTACAGTGCTCAGCTATCTCTGACAGTTCTACTCCTGTGGATAGGCGATAGGTTGCAGTCTTTTGACAACCCCTTTAAAAGTAGGTATGGATGACATACGCATTAAGGCATTTCCCATCAAATGTCATCTTTCAACAATTTTTTTTTCTTACCTTTCCCAGGGTTGGTTTCACGGAAGCAGCCACTGACAGTGATCCAGAAATAATAAACTATGGAAATAAAGATGATATAACATTAACTATTATTTTGCAGTAGATAACAAGGAAAGGAATTTCACCAGAATTTCCTGAGCGACCTTCAGTCCTGTTTTCCTAAATCCACTGATAAAAAAGGGAAATAGTTTTAAAATTGATGTTGCAATGCACTGAGAACCTAACCTGTGATAGTAAAAGGTTTTTTTCAATGACACTATAGTGAAAAGATATGCAACTTTCTAATATACTTTGTGTTCTCACTATCAAAACCTCTGGAAATATTAATTGTTTCACATTTGGATTCTGAAAACCCATCTCAATCATGTCCAACTGTCTTGCACCTTTCCAAGTTTGCAATGATCAGGACAGGTTTCCGGAAGTTGAAAGTAAAATATTGACTGTTTCCATTCACTGACGGAAAGAAAAACATTGAAAGCTGTTAGAAATTAAAAGAAAATGATATTAGAAACGTTTTTTTTTTTGCTGGTTTGGATAATGCTTATTAGACATTAATAAGTTAATAAGGTCGAAGCCCATTTGCTACAAGTTTTTTGTAGCAAATGGGCTTCGACCTTATTAACTTATTAATGTTTTATTATCTTTTGCTCTGGAAGTCCAAACATATGGACATATTACACAAATAGTTAATTCATTTCAATGAGAAATGCTTTATTTCTATTATGGTAGTGGGAGATGAGGAAACAGCTCTCATGTGTGAACATTGTATTTGTGTAAATTAAGTTAAATGATGTGAACTGACATTCTGCTTTGGCCACAAGGGGCTGCTGTTTCCTAAGACAGCTAACAGACTGTGTATTTCTATGTTCATGAGATGTTAAACTCCGAGGGGTAGAGTTACAAGCCTGGAAAATGAAGTGAAGTAGCAGCCATCTGAGAGTGAGCCTGGGAGAAGCATACAGGAGTTGTGTGAGGACAGAATCCCTCAACATCCAAGCGTGAGATCATCCTTCAGGGACCAGAGCTGCAGCCAAGTGGAGCTGATCGTGTCCATGACCCTGATCTTTTCCAGAGGAAGGGGAATTGCTGCCAGAAACGCAGATGAGAGCTGAGGAGTAAAGCCACAGACACTGCAGTACCACACGCTTGTTGGAGAAACGCTTATTCTGTCCACAGTCTCCAGCTTATACAAAGCAGACCCAGGTTGGCAAGACTAATCGTGCACGTACTTCATCACAGTTTTGGCACCTAGGATCCTAAAGACTGAGATCAGGCCTGTAGTCAGTTAGTTAGGTGTTCTGTTTGTGTCAGGCCACAAGTACTGTTAACTGCTCATAACAAGGACTTCATGTTTAACCCTTAGGATACTGGAGGTTTTTTTTTGTTTTTGCGTTTTCATTTTTCTTCCCTATCTTCCTTGAGCCATAACTTTTTTTTATTTTTCTGTTCATATAGTTGTATGAGGGTTTATTACTTGTAGGACAAGTTGTACTTTCTAATGCCTCCATTTAATGTGGCATACAATGTAATGGGAAGTGGGAAAAAAATTCCAAATGGGGTGGAATTGCAAAACTGACCAGTGCCTTTATTCTCTGAGTCAGTACGTTTACAATGATACCACATCTGTATAGGTTTTTTATGTCTAAAAAGTGTAAAAATAAAATTAAACTTTGAAAAAAAATATATATTTTTTTAATATCACCATATTCTGACCCCCATAACTTTTTTATACTTATATCTACTGAGCTAAATGGGTGCTCATTTATTGCAGGTCAATCTGTAGTTTTTATTGATACCATTTTGGAGTGTGTTTGACTTTTTGATCACATTTTATTACATATTTTTGGGTAAGAGAAGAAAAGAAAAAATGTAAAATCGGCCATTTTGACCCTTTTTCTCCATTATGTAATTCGCCGTAAATATCTTTATGGTTTAACAGTATGGGTGTTTTTGGATGTGGTGAAGCCCATGATGTTTATATTTTTTGTTATTTATGCATTTATTTTTTTATTTACAGAATGGGGGGTGATTTAAACTTGTAAATTTATTAATTTTTTTTTTGAAGCTCATATTTGAGCCTACAAAACTCTATTTTTTATTAAAATTCTGAACCCTCATGGGTCTTTCAGAATTGCTCATTTCTTATGTTGGCCTGCCACCTGCTGTCCAAAAAAAGAATTCCAGCTTCAATACCCTGGGTCTCTTCAGAGAGACCCAATGTATTGAATTCAATTACTGACATCCTCATCGGCTGCACAGGATGCCGGTAAGAAGCCCAGAAGCTTATGGATTCTGGAGTTTCTGGATTTTTCACTCTTTAGATGCCATGATCTCACTTGATCATGGCATCTAAAGGCTTTAATGATCGCGATCGGCATTATTGCAGTCACAGTCTTTAGCCACAGGTCTATGCTGTTTGAAACAGTGGAGACCTGCAGGCTATGACGCCCGCTGCACGCGTGAGCGAGCGCCATGTTTGCACTTCGCTCCAGCGTCATACATACGTATACAGAGCTGGTAGCGAATGGGTTAAAGTGCCAGTTCACACCAGAGAGCTGATAAGCTTCACAATGAATTCAAGCCAGGCTGGTGTTTATTCAGGAAAAAACTCTATAGGCACATGCTATTTGATCAGTTATTGGGGGAAATACTATAGCATGCAATAAGATTGTAAGCTATTGTAATGTACTGCAGGCTAGCCTGCATCATGCAACCAAATAATTGTTCCTGATTCTAGGGTAATAACAGGTAAGGTGTGGCTGGTCTATTTGAGCCCGCCAGTAGGTAAATTTACCGCTTATACCTCCAGCATCCACTGGAGGACGCCGCACTGTACAGCACAAGGGTCTCAGCCTCCAGACTGGGTAAATGAACACTTACCTTAGGCTTCCTGTGCAAATCACCGCAGATCACTGGGTCAGTCAAAGGGTTTTCTTCTGGGTCCACTAGTGGGAGCTCACTGGATAAAGATTTTAACAGTTCTATGAATTCTATGTTAGCAGTATAAATTCATATGAAATGAGCTCCCTCTAGTGGTGGTTGAAGGCAGTCAGCTTTAATATTTAGTATGTGAAGGAAAGTAACTAAGGTACATTTATCAGTAATTATTTATGCTAATATTCCAGCACAAATACAAAAATAGCTGCAATATTTAGTCCATAAAGTGCATATCAAGCAACATGGTATGTGAACAAATCCATTGCCAAATGGGGCGATGCCACTGAAATGCAGCTCTTGTGCGCTCTGTAACAGCATCTCAAGGTAACTCAGTCTATGGACTTGTCACACAAGATGTGGCTTGATAGGCACTTTATGGATTAAACATTGGTGCCCTGTTGAGGGCCTGTGGATACTGTACTTTAGTCATTCTGTAAGTGAGGTCCCACTCCTTACATGTATTTTTTAGTAAATACCTGTATTCTACATTAAATGACCAGCCGGGAGCATTTTTTCCTAAAATTCTATGTTGTGCTGTTCCTCTCTTATTCCTATTGTATGCTTATGAATGAATCACTGACCAGGTGCTTGGGGTGGGGATCTGTCTGTGCACAGTCTGACACTACACTAATTGGGCATTATCAGACTGTGCATGGACAAAACTGCCAACTAATACCACCCAGCTGGCAATTCAGTCACCCAGTAGGAATAACAGAGGAAATCCACAACATAGAGTTATAAGAAAAGATGCCAAAGAATGGTAATTTAATCTGCAATATAAGTATTGATTGTAGTCAGACATTGGGACAAGTCCTCTTTATTTGTGGCCTGGGGCCCATTCTAAACTTTCTTATATCTGGACATTCACTAATAATTTGTATATCTTACCAAAATTCCAGACCATAACAGGATTCCGCTAATGAAGACAAAATCAGTCCAACTTAATTCAGGGCTCTGGCCTATTGTCATAGAAATGCCAAGGGATACAAGAAGAATTCCAGCAAATGCCTGTGTTGTCTGTAAAAAAAAGAGAGAGAAATTTATTTCATCCATTTATTCATTGTTTAATGAAGTGACATTTCAGAAAAAAAGAATATATACCAATAAGTACACGCATACAATGGTCAATGTAGAAACTAGAAACGTTCTTTTGAGCTCCAACCTGTGCAACCTCTTTTTTTATTTGTCCGAGGAATCTAGAACAAAAATTTAAGCAACTTTGCAAAGAGGCTTCAATATAAATATCCTACTATTTTGAGTATACAGCTCGTACGCAGACCTGTACATCTCCATGGTAACAGATCACAAACAAGTCCTGTGTATGTCCCTTACTTCTTACTAATCTACTAAATATATGTTAGCGCTTAGCAACTCAGAAACCCCCTAGGTGGGCCAATTCCCAGGAGGTCACCTGGATCTCTTCACAGCCTCCAGCCACGATAAGTAACAATCTGACACCCCTCCTGACTCAGCTGTATTGCCATCCTAAGGCAACTGGAGTAGGAAGACAGAATGTGGCAGCTGGCACTGCCCACCACAGAGGAGCAGTTTTTGGAAAAGTATTTTGTGATGCTCTGCTGGAGAAGTATATAGTATTGCTGGCCCCGTCTTTATGTGTTGACCGTGCCTTCTGTCAATTTGGGTAAAAATAGAGCTACTGTTGTTTTTTTTCCCAGTACCCTTTTAAGTTCCCAGTCTGACTGTAGGATCAGACTACAGAAGTAATGTAGCTCAGAAACCACATTGTCTTTATTATGTTAATCTATAAGGGCAATAGCAGGGCTCTCTCTCCCAACTCTAGCACAAGCGATTAAAGGAACCAAAACTCATTTAATGAGCCATTTGCCATTTCAATGTACTTGGAGGGCTTACTTAACCCTTTCATGACTGGACCTAAAAAAGGCCTAATTGACTAGGCAAGTTTGTGATTTTGTTCATGTGGTGATTTAGTGACCCTGTCTTTTTTATTGAATTCCAAAATAATTTTTGCAATGTTTTTTACTTGACACATAGGACTTTTTATTAGCATGTTTTTATTTTTTTAGAGGTCCCCCCCCCTTTTTTAGGTTTAATTTGGGGGAAAACTGCTAATTCTTATTAAAAAGTATTTTTTTTAAATTATAGCTTTTTATTTCATAAATATTAAAACTGACACGAAAATTCATTATTGCAATGGGGTCCCTATTTTGTGACGATCGTTTTGATATAGGTTTGAATATCTTTTACTTGTAATTTAAATTTACATATATTTTTTTTACTTATTATGTGCCAAAAATAAATTAAAATATATGTCCCCCAGGAGGTCATCTACAGGAGCCCCAGTTACAGGGGAAAACAGCCCCCTGTGGGGGCATTACACACAGGCAGAGCTGATCAGGGTCTCCTTAGACCCTGCAGCTCTGCTCCTTCCCCACACACCCAGCGGTCATGTGACGGCCAGGACTAAGGCCCCATTCACACGTCGGTATTTTGCATCCGCATCCTCTCCGCATCCGTTTCTGCATTTGCGGACAATTATGCGGATAGTATGCGGATCCATTCATTTCAATGGGTCCCGAAAAAATGCGGACATTGCACCGTATGTTGTCCGCATCCGTTTCTACGTTCCGTTCCGTTTTGCAGATCCGCAAACAGAAATCCTCCTGTCCTACTTTTCCTCCGATTTTGCGGTCCGTAGCCCAATACAAGTCTATGGGACGTCCGTAAATGCGGAAGACATGCGGAAAGCCATCCGCATGTCATCCGCATTTGCGGATTCCTTTCCAGGAGGGTAGAAAAAAAAGAAAAAAAAAAAAGATTTGATTACTCCTTCCGTTTTATGCGGATCCGCAAAAAACGGATGACATATGGATACATCCTTTCCGTTTTTTACGGAAAAACGGAACGGATGTCCTGGAAAAACTGAGTTTTTTGCGGAACAACGGATCCGCAAGAAACTGACCGTTTTCCAGGATGTGCAAAAATACGGACATGTGAATGGAGCCTAATAGAGGAAGTGGCTCGGCCAGTCCCCCCCCCCGCGCACTTCTCCTCGAACTCCGGCTGGCACAGGAGAGGGCAGTAGCGGTAATAAACTGCTCCTGTCTTCTCATCAGGGTCCCGACTGTGTCTGTCAGCTGGGACCCGACCTGCTCCTGCTAGATTAAAGAGCTGCCTGACCGTATAAATATGTCCTACCTGCACGGGGTATGTGCAGATAGGACATATATCCAGTAGGCAGTCAGGAAGGCGCTAAAGGGGTTCTTTGGGAATTATTTATAATGACAGTCAGTAGTCTGTCCTAGAATGTGAGTAGGACTGAATGCCTCCACTTGCAGAGGTGCCTAGAGGTTGGAGCTAGAAATGAGCGAAGTGATCTTTGCATGTTACATCAGAAGTCGCTTTGTTCAAAACTTCATATTAAGGGCTCATTCACACGACCATATGAATGAGTTTGCATCCGTTCCGCCATTTTGTGGAATGGGAGCGATTCATTTCAGTGGGGCCGCATCCGTAGTTCCGTTCCGTGGCCCCTCAAAAAAGATAGAACAGGTCCTATTCTTGTCTGTTTTGTGGACAAGAATAGGCCGCCCGTTCCCTTCCACAAATTGCGGAATGCACACGGGTGGCATCCGTGTTTTGCAGATCCGCAATTTGTGGACCGCAAAACATTACGCAATGGTCTGAATGAGCCCTAATACTGTACAGAGATCTGTACAGTATTAGAATGTATGGGATCTCATGACTTTGTGAATAACTTCGATAATTGATTTTTAAAGTAAAAAAACTGTTTAAAACTTGAAACCGCACTTGGATTTGGTTCTGACTGGTACCTCAGAAGCCGAGTTCGGTTTCAAGTTTACGTACAGTATTAGACCTCATGCACACAAACATATTTTCTTTCCGTGTCCGTTCCATTTTTTTTTTTGCAGACTGTATACGGAACCATTCATTTCAATAGGTCCGCAAAAAAACGGAAGTTACTCCATTTGCATTCTATTTCCGTTCCGCAAAAAAATAGAACATGTCCTATTATTGTCTGCATTACGGACAAGGATAGTACTGTTCTATTAGGGGGGAGCTGAGCCATTTGCAAAACACAGAATGCACACGAACGTCATCCGTATTTTTGCAGATCCGTTTTTTGCGGACTGCAAAATACATATGGTCGTGTGCATGAGGTCTTAATCCAAAGTTTTAAACAAAGCGACTTTGGATGTAACATCCGAAGCTTGCTTCGCTCATCACTAGTTGGAGCCTCACTACACACTACATTCTGGCACTTGCTTATACTACATATTGGTGAGTTTTCCTGTCAGGCTGCTCAGCCATGATGGCATATTGTAGGCAAGATCACATTATTACCATCTATTGTACAGCAGTGCAGTATGTAGTGAGGCCCCGTCTCCTCACCCCCTAGGCAGCTCTGCAAGTGGAGGCAACCAGACAGGTTGCTGGCAGCCATTTTAAATTATTCCCAGAGAACCCCTGTAAATAAGAGTTTGTCTGTTTTCTAGCACCCAAGAGATACATAGGTCTGCATAGGGGCTGTAGTCACTCTATGATAGCATATTTTTTATAAAGGCTATTTGCAAAGTTGCTTTTTATCTTTTTTATTTAAGATGCACTAGGGAAAAAAATGTTGATCATGCAGCCACGGTTCTTGGTTTGACTACTGGCCATCCAACAGAACAGGGCTGCTGGCCTATAGTGGAAAATAATAATGTATTTTTTTTTACTTTTGGGAAACATACAATAATATAAACATTTTTCCATACTTTCTGAACGGTGCCAATATTTCCTATACGTTAGTTGATGACACCTGCAATGGCATTCCTGGATGTTATCCTGCAGGATGAGGAGGTGTCACACAGAAGAGGCCATTGTCCTGGTACCCTGCAATGACTGGATGGTGGATGATGCGATGCCAGAAACGGTGTGTATGAATGCCTGTAGGTGGGATGTTGAGGGGTACCCATAAAAGAATGAGTTTGGCACCTTTTGTGAGAAAGAGAGACCTACCGAGGGACTACAGAAAAGTTTAGGCCTAGTCAGCCACCAAGGAGCACACCAGTGGGCTGAGGAAGAGAAAAAAAAGCAACTGAAGTCTGAGGAGAAATGAGGCCTGAGCTCCTGCCGTGTAGTGATGGTAATATGAATAGAGAGAGAGAGACTGGCCCCAGAAACTGGAAGCCCTCAGAGGGGGTCACTTTTGAAAGAGAGACAAAGAGACTGGTGACTCTAAGATTTAATTTTTGGATTAATAAAGCTGCAGACAAGAGTTTGGTGAGTGCCGCCTTTTTCATTATCTACTGCTGGACATTTGTCATTTTCTGTTTGGAGACAGAGCACCACGGACTCACACGTGGGCTTGTGGCCTAGTAAGGTGTCGGTGTATACCGCGCTTGGAGCAGTGCTGACTGTTTTTCTCATTTTTTAAAAAAATTACTCTAAGATAGACAACTTAGACTTTTGACCAAAGTGACTGTAACTGTGAGGTTTGCTGTGCCTGTGTGTGAGCAGAAATCTAAAATGTTACTTTACACATTGTCTGTAATGTTTCAGTGGGCGTAGCACCCAGACTAGCAACCCTATTACCAGATCATTTCTAATAATACTTATATGACATGAACTCACCCCGAGAACTTCAGGCTCTCCACGGTAAAATGCAATAACTGTTTTGGGAATGCTGCCTGGAGCAGCATGATCATGTTGTGGCCTCACTTGAGAAAAAACAACTGATTCTGCACCTAAAGCGACTGAAGACATGGTTCCTAAAATACAACAGGAAATGACACATCAGTTCAATGTTATTTTATGTATAAAAATCACATTTGTTTTTCTTGATTTTTTTTTCTTTTTGCATTTAAAGTTTTGCTGAATTTTCCAAATTAAACAACATTTGTAAGAAATATAACCAAAAGCCAGAGAATTTGAGTACAGTTACACGTCGAAATGTATCGACACAAAAGCGCAGGGCTATATGGCGACATATGTCACGCACAGTGGCGTACATAGAGAAGTAAGGGCTCCATAGCAAGGATCAGACCAGGCCCCCCACACAGGACAGAAGGGTTTCTGCCTAAACCCTTTTCAATGACCCTTGAGCTATTTTCTACTGTCTCATTTGCTAAAAGCTGTTCCTTTAGAGCAGACCTGGGCAAGGGGCGGCCCATGGGCCGCATCCGGCCCGCCTACTGTCTTTGACCGGCCTGAGTCAGCCTTAGACTTTAGGGTTGCATCGGGTATCAAAATTTCGATACCCAATCAATACTTTTGTGACAGTATCGATTCGGTACCGGGATTTGCATTATTGCGATACTAGGCTGTGCTGCTGCGTAGCCTAGAATCACCTTCTATAAGAGAACATGGTGTGCGCTATGTTCTCTCTGGCCAGACAGGCCGGAGGTAGGTAGGGAGGGACGGAGGGAGAGAGAGGGAGTCCCTCCCTCCTATTACGCGGCCGCTGCTAAGCCCAATTAAATGAGCGGGCTCTGAAGCTGCCTGCAGCACTGCCACCAATAAATATGCAGTTAATGAGACTCATTAACCCCAATCTTGCCACTGCCATGTTTTAAATATGATGGGGGTCACTTATTTTTAACGTCAGGCTGGACACATGATTTTGGAATGGGCCCCAAGTGCCTCACATTAATAGTAAGTGACCCCCAAAGTACCATCTCACATAATGGGCAACATGGGGTTAATCATTACTCGGCCTGTCTGTCTTCAAGTGAGTGATTTCCCCCCTCCCCCAATCATGGTTCTCTGCACCCCCCTCTGTTAACTTGTTGTTCTGTTCACCTAGCTATCACCCCATAACTAGCACCCTTCTCTGTATGCAGGATAATGAGGAGCGTAGTCTCTAAGTGTGACCTGCTCCCCCCTCCTCCTGTGACCTCACTAGTGACCCTACTCCCTCTCCTCCTGTGTCCCTGCTCCCTCTTCCTCTGGTCACCCCACTAGTGACCCTGCTCCCCCCTCCTCCTGTCACCCCACTAGTGACCTTGCTCCCCCCTCCTCCTGTCACCCCACTAGTGACCTTCTCCCCCTCTCCTGTCACCCTAGTGACCCTGCTCCCCTTCCTCCTGTCACCCCGCTTGTGACACTTCCCCCCCTCCTCCCTCCTCCTGTCACCCCACTAGTGACCCTGCTCCCCCCTCCTCCTGTCACCCCACTAGTGACCCTGCTCCCCCCTCCTCCTGTCACCCCACTAGTGACCTTGCTCCCCCCTCCTCCTGTCACCCCACTAGTGACCCTTCTCCCCCCTCCTCCTGTCACCCCTAGTGACCCTGCTCCCCTTCCTCCTGTCACCCCGCTTGTGACACTTCTCCCCCCTCCTCCTGTCACCCCACTAGTGACACTGCTCCTCCCTCCTCCTGTCACCCCACTAGTGACCCTGCTCCCCCCTCCTCCTGTCACCCCACTAGTGACCTTGCTCCCCCTCCTCCTGTCACCCCACTAGTGACCTTGCTCCCTCCTCCCTGTCACCCACTAGTGACCCTTCTCCCCCCTCCTCCTGTCACCCCTAGTGACCCTGCTCCACCTTCCTCCTGTCACCCCGCTTGTGACACTTCTCCCCCCTCCTCCTGTCACCCCACTAGTGACACTGCTCCCTCCCTCCTCCTGTCACCCCACTAGTGACCCTGCTCCCCCCTCCTCCTGTCACCCCACTAGTGACCCTGCTCCCCCTCCTCCTGTCACCCCACAGGGAAGAAGCTGAACAGACTCCACCAACTACGATGGGATCCGTTAAGTTTTCGTTCGGGATCTGTCTTTTTACCGAACAAAAAAGTGCTGCATACAAGGCTTTTTGTCCGGTCTTTCGACAGAATCTGCAACAGCGGCTCCAAATGCAGCCTCCAACGCAGATGTGACCAAGTGCAGGCCTATATATTATGTATTTAAGTGACCGCAACTTTCGTACTCCTCCTTGGGTAAAAATACTCCTCAAAAATGGTCAGAGGAGTAATTTTACTCTCTTGCAAAAAACGTACTGCGACCTCTGGATAGTAAATATACTATATACAGTATTGGGTAGAACTAGGTTAATCATATTAGTCCGGCCCTCTAAAACCATCCCAATTTCTCATGTGGCCCTATGGGAAAATTAATTGCCCACCCCTGCTTTAGAGGGTAGAGTCCTGACCAAGTTTCACCTCCAGTAGAAGAGGAGATAATCCCAACTGGCCCCCTCTTGCCCTGGGCCCCATAGCAGTGGCATGGTCTGCCGCTATGGTAGTTACGTAGTTACGCTCCTGGTCACGCCACATTTCATATAATGTATTTCACAATGCATATTTCGCAATGCGATATGCTGTGACTGTGACACAACAGTCGCAAAAAAATATGACCTGGATGGATTTTTTGCCACTGCTGCGACTCTGTCACTGCATGTCACATTGCAAACTCCAAAAAAAGTGACCCCATTTTGGAAAATACACCCCTCAAGATATTCAAAACTTATTTTATAAACGTTGTTAACCCTTTAAGGCCTCTTTCACACGAGTGTGACGGATTAGGTCCGGATGCGTTCAGGGTTTGCTCAGGGAAACTCGCACCATTTTGCAAGCAAGTTCAGTGAGTTTTGTCTGCGACTGCGTTCAGTTGTTCAGTTTTTTCCGAGCGGAAAAGTGCGATGCGTTTTGATGCGTTTTTCACGCGCGTGATAAAAAACTGAGAGGGGAATTTATCATTAGGCAAATATTTGAAGTCAGTTTTGCTTCAGTCTGTGTTGGAGTACTTTCTGCCACATTTATCAAACGTCACAGGTTGTTTGATAAATGTGGCTTGTCCTTAAACCTAACACTTCTGTCTAGAGAAGCTACTCCACTTTTCCTACTCCACCCTCCTCCTGGAGTGAGATTGCGACTATTTTGCGACTTTTTTTTAAAAAGTCGCAATGATAAATCTGGAGTGAAACTCATTAACATGGCTAACCACACCCACTTTTCCACCCATATTACAAACTGGAGTGAGTTGTGTACACATGCAAAAAGTCGCAAAAAAAATGCGCAAAAAAGTCGCAAAAGCCCTATCGTGCGACTTTTTGAAGACAGAATTCTGGAGTGAAGGTGTGTGAAATCAGGGTCTGAATGTTTACAAACATCTCTTAGCAACCATCAGTGAAAAACGCATTGCATCCGCACTTGCTTCAGGATGCAATGTGTTTTTCATGCAGTCCCATTCACTTCTATGGGGCCAGGGCTGCGTGAAAAACACAGAATATAGAACATCCTGCGATTTTCACGCAACGCAGAAGTGATGCGTGAAAAAAAACGCTCTTGTACACCGACCCATTGAAATGAATGGTTCAGGATTCAGTGCAGGTGCTATGCGTTCACGTCACGCATCGCAACCGCGTGGAAAATTCGCTCATGTGAAAGGGGCCTAAGTGTTCCACAAGAATTAAAGGAAATGTAGATAATATTCAGAATTTTTTTGGCAGATTTTCCATTTTAATCCATTTTTCTGGTAACAAAGCAAGGGTTAACAGCCAAACAAAACTCAATATTTATTACCCTGATTCTATAGTTTACAGAAACACCTCATTTGTGATCGTAAACTGCTATACTGGCACATGGCAGGGCGCAGAAGGAAAGGAGCGCTATATGGTTTTTGGAGGGCAGATTTCACTGGGAAAATTTTAAGTTGTCATGTCATATTTGAAGACCCCTTGATGCACCCCTAGAGTAGAAACTCCAAAAAAGTGACCCTATTTTGGAAACTACAGGATAAGGTGGCAGTTTTGTTGGTACTATTTTAGGGTACATATGATTTTTGGTAGCTTTATATTAATTGCGGGATGAGGTGACGGTTAGATTGGTATTTTTTTGTGGGGCATATGCCTTTTTGATCGCTTGGTGTAAGTTGACAAAAAAAATGTTTTTTTTAGCACAGTTTTTATTTTTTATTTTTTTACGGTGTTCACCTGAGGGCTTAGGTCATGTGATATTTTTATAGAACCGGTCGTTACGGACAAGGGGATACCAAATATGTCTGTTTTTATTTTTTTTTCTATTTTTTTTTTTTTTACATTTTTATGTGTTTTATTTTGGGAAAGGGGTGTTTTTTTTACGTGAAACTTTATTTTTTTATGGGAAACACTTTTTTTTAAAAACTTTTTATTTTTGTCTCACTCTGGGACTTCAACTTCTGATCCCTCTGCAATACATTCTAATACATCGTGTATTGGGCTGGGTCTCACAGACTTCGGTAGAAAGCATCCCCTATGGAAGGCATCGGGGCTGCCTTCTGTGACATTGGGTCCCTGTGCATGCTGCGGTCAGCTTTGGGGGCATACAAGGGGTTAATACGCAGGCATCGGTGTTTTCGCCGATGCGGGCGTACGCAGCAGGGGTCTGGCTATCTGTGACTGCCCGATCAGCATGACGTACATGTACATCACTGGTCCTTAAGTGACAGCCAGTCATGACATACATATACGTCATGGGTCCTTAAGGGGTTAAAACAACGGCCTTGTGACTAGTCCTATAGACTTCAATTGGTTCTAAAAATGGCGGTGTGACCGCCGTTACTTAAATGGACATTTTTCCTGTTCTTGTGAATGCAGCTTAAAGTTGGCCATTAGGGACGAGCGAAGCGAGCTTCGGATCCAAGATCCGAAATTGCTTTGCTCCAAAATTTATTTTAATGCTGTATGAAGTGCACTTCATTTCAATGGGACTTCTGAAAATATTTGAGCAGCGCACTCTCATAGAAATGAATGAAAGCCCTCCTTTACTTTTGGGGCTCTGTTTTTTCAAGATGGTCCCAGAGGTGGGACTTACACTTATCAGACATTGGGGGAATATCCTAGTGATTTGCTCCAATGTATGAGATGGGAAGACCCCTTCTGGTACAGCCACACAGAGTTTTTTGGATAATGTTTTGAAACAGATTTGCCTGCAGGATATTCAGCCAAAGCCAGAAGTGGATCCACCCGGATGAGGTGTAAGTCCTTCCTTTATATTTCTGATTCCTTTCAAATCCACTTCTGGCTTTGGCAAAACATCCTGCAGGCAGATGGGCTTCAAAACCTTGCCCAACAAAACTGTGTGGCCATACCCTTAAAATAATCTGAAATGGTGGTTTGTAGATTTTTTTCAGTGTGGTTTTCAGTTAAGCGTGCATGCTTATGGGGGACTTGTGAGGGACAGCTGACAGCTAGCTGAGCTTTGGTTGTCAGCTCTCTAAATTATATGAACATCAAGGTGGGGGCTGGGGGGGGCAGCTCTAAAGTGCATAGAGCAGAATAAACTCTAAATATGACCCTGCTACGACGTATCACACAATGGATCAATCTGAAGTCCAGACTGTTTAGCTCCTTATTACCTTGTGATGTGATCACTTACAGTATCCGGTGACTTATCCGTGCCGTCAGTATATCGAGGAGATGTGTACAGAAATTGCTCCGCTATCATGTGACTTCTTACAGGGAGGAGGTTCTGTGTTTCTGGGAAAGTTGCCAGAAGCTTTTCCCTTTCTCGCTTTTTCACTTTTGGACAATGAGGGGTTCTCCAGGCTATACATAAAAACTGTTTTTTCTTTTGCAATTGTCCATAACTAAACTAATAATTGATTCCAAAGCTCCAAATGTCATCCCATGATAAGAGAAAATGAAGACATAAGAAAAATAAGCGCCAATGCGCCCAGAAAGGGGGGCACTGGGGGACATTACCGGGCAGAAGGGGGCACTGGGGCACATTACCCGGGCAGAAGGGGGCACTGGGGGACATTACCGCCCAGAAGGGGGGCACTGGGGGACATTACCGGGCAGAAGGGGTGCATTGAGGGACATTACCGGCCAGAAAGGGGCAATGAGGGACATTACCGCCCAGAAGGGCCGGGCACTGGGGGACATTACTGCCCACAAGGGGGCACTGGGGGACATTACTGGCCGGAAAGGTGGCACTGGGGGACATTACTGGCCAAAAAGGGGGGCACTGGCAGACATTACTGGCTAGAAGGGGGGCACTAATGGGACATTACCGACCAGAAGGTTGGAAATTACAACTGTGTGGCATATTACTACTAAAGAGGCAGTGTGGGAGAAAATGACTATGTGCAGGCTTTGTGGGGCATATTACAACTGTCGGGGCAATAAGAGGGGAAAGTTACTACTGTGGGGGCAGTATGCGGTAAAATTACTATAGGACCTTTTTTTCTACTGGGGTCACTATTTCATAGTACTATAGTACCTGTGGCATTGGGGAGCACCACGGGCAAAGTATTGGAAGTGGCAGCAGGAGGACACTGCCAGGACACCTGGATGGGGAGGTTGATAGAAAAATTGAGAAATCTAATGTGTCTGTGTTACAAACTCTGCAGGGACGAGGTGTGGCTGAAACAATCTGTCCTGGAGGTCTGGGTCAAATGGAGGAGAAGAGGAAAGAGAAGGTCTACATGACAGTAGATGTCCCTGGATGTAAGAGGTATGTGGTGCTGTATTCTCCTATATGTAGTGCATGGCTTACTATTGCAGTGTCCCACATGTTATGTGTGAAAGGGACACTACAAAATTGTATTTTTGTATAGCCATGTCATTGCAATCTGTATTCAAATGTCTGATGTGTTGTAAGAACCTCCTAGGCAGTAAATACACCTTTTCACCATTAGATGGTGCTGACAAATAATGTGTATAAATATACCCCTCTATGGTATAGGGGAGAGTGAGAGAAAGAGTTAGGCCCCATTCACACGACCGTATGAATGGGGCTGTATCTATCTGCAAAATTGCGGGAATAGATGCTGCCCCATTCACCTCTATGGGGCCGGGAGCCGCGGCACGGAGGTAGCTCCGTGCCGTGGCTCTTTTGAAGCATGTCCTATACTTGTCCGTGCGCACGGACAAGTATAGGCATTTTCAATGGGGCCGCACGGCGTGTGTTCCGAGCGCTGCGGAACACACGCCGGGGCGGCCCACGTATATTTGCGGGTCCGCAGTAATGCGGGCCCGCAAATATACGGTCGTGTGAATGGGACCTTAGTGTGAGTAGTGTGAGGAGAATGTGAGGAAGGCAGAAGCAACCTAAGAAATGTGCAGGAGGAGAAAGTCACCCTAAAGGCCGCCATTCCTGCTGGACACTGGCCATGTCACAGCTATAAGATGGCGACTTACCATTTGTAGGCCACTAGAAACTGGCATTAACTGGATACCAAGCCTGTCAAAGGTAAACGCTGAGCTCATCAGTTTAATGGACTTTGTCAGCAACTTATAGTGACTGGGAGTAGCTCCCCAGCACCCGGACACAGATACAGCAACTACTAGCTACAGTTGTGAATTTATTTACCTACTGAAAACCCCAACGGGCAGTCAGGTTTCTACTAAAGTGACACGGTGCAGACGTATTAATTCCTGCCGTGCAGGGCTAACATACCCTGAAGTATTGATATACAATTCTATCCAGAGCCAAGACTAGTTTATCAGGGGACTGACTAAGTGGAGAATTAAAGGGGTTGTCTCATCTTGACTAATGGGGGCATATCGCTAGGATATGCCCCCATTGTCTTATAGGTGCGGGTCCCACCGTTGGGACCCGCACCTATATCGAGAACGGGGCCCCGCAAGGTGGTGGCTGGAGGACTCCGGTCCGGCCACCACCAAGCCGGCTCCCCATAGAAATGAATGGGAGCGCACCGCGCTTGCGCGGCCACCGCTCCTATTCATTTCTATGGAGCCGACGGAAATAGCCGAGCCAGCGCTCGGCTATCTTCGCCGGCCACATTGAAAATGAATGGAGGCGGCTGCGCATGCGCAGTGCGCCCCCGTTCGCTTTCGGGGCCCCGTTCTCGATATAGGTGCGGGTCCCAGCGGTGGGACCCGCACCTATAAGACAATGGGGGCATATCCTAGCGATATGCCCCCATTAGCCAAGATGAGACAACCCCTTTAAGAGTAACAGGATTTAAAGCTACAGCAACTTAAAGTAACAGCCTTGGAGGAAGTCTTACAACACTAATCTGTATCATCTACTGCCTACTGAAGCAATTGTGATTTATAACATCTGACCGCAAGGCAAAAGTAAAAGTTTATTGTTCATTTCAAACTGCCTCCTCATTACTACTAAGGGTGTGTCTACCTAAAGACACTGGTGTCACGACAAACCAGGACCCAGCCGACTGACACTGCCAAAATGACCACCAAGGGCACCTCGTCTCACCATCCGGCAGAGTCCTGCGTACAAAGTGTGCCCCGAGGGAAGTTGTGTCCACCCTCCACGCAACTGCACGCCGGTCCAAGGGACACTACTGAAGACCGTGAGTAAACCATCGGCAACACCACACTGTGACATATCCCTGACGCTCACGTGTTCCCCCTGCAGTACCAGCTCGCTGCCCTATGCATTTTGAATTTGGTGACTAAAAATTTAATTTGGCTCCTAAATTTTTCAGTTTAGGAGCCAATGGCTCCTGGTTATTTTTTTTAGTCTGGAGCACTGTAACTAAGACAGATAAAGCAAGACCTTAAATATAACAGTCAGGAATATATGCTGGGAGTTGTAAATCATGTTCCATGATGAGGACAGGAGCTTCTTCAGGGTTTTGTATAGCACACAGTATACAAAAAATTTTTAATGAAGTTGCCCTCATCTGATATCCAAAGGAGCAGATCATCCTGGCACAGGAGATGTGGTACCGCAGGGGAACTACTAGACTACCAATACAGAAAAATTACCATCTTGATTGGTTGGATTTAAGTCTGAGGCATTTCAAGATACGATGGCATAGGTAAAATGATTGTATCTTGAAAATATTGTATCCTGAGTCCATTGTATCATGAGGAACCACTGTACTTACTCATCCATCGCTCCACCGATGCTGCAGTCTCCTCTGCACTCACACAAGCTGCGGGCTCTTCTGCTCGAGTCCAGACTAGATGTGCGCATTTGCTACTAAGCAGCTTGGCAGGAAAAGAAGCATGCACATCCAGTTGAGACCAGGGTGGAAGAGCCCATACATTTAGTGAGCCCACAGAGGAAGACGGTATCAACCTAATGATCTTCTTTCTACAGTGAAGAATAAGGAGCAGTTTTTTTTATAAATAGCCCCTACTATAGCATAGCTAGACAGATCTGTTATTTAGGGTCCTTGGAAAGCATTGATAGGGCTGCAATACAAAGTCTCATCTAAATAAATTTGTCTCCTCACTCCCATATAGTGCCATAGCTAGGCAGATTTGCTTTTAATGGTCCTGGAAAAGCTGGGTTACAGCCAGAGGCATAGCTATAATGTAAGCAGGGGAAGAGGCTGCTACAGGGCCCAAACTCAGAAGGAGTCCGTCCAGGAGGAGGATTTCATGGTCAGTATTATACAATGACATTATATACAGTGACCAGACATACAGCAGATATGTGTAGAAAAAGGACGGAGCAGCTGCCAGGCCTGGTCTGAGAGAGCAATCTTGACTAGCTGCAGAAGTGAGGGTTGCGCGGGAGGAAGGGGCTAAAGTGCCACATGTCAGAGTTTTAAAATTTGGCCTGATCCTTAAAGGCTATGTACACCTTTGGGGGCAATTTTTTATTATAGCATTGTACTCATTTAGAGCTAAAAATCTGTTTTCAATTGGTATTTATTAAAAATTTTGAACCACTGTCTTTGTGCAGCCTTGAATTTCTCAGCAGGATCTGAATTTTAACTCTGTTCCATTAGGCAGCTCGGCTGATGGCTCCTTATCTCTGATCCCTAGCCTCCTAAACACTCATTATAGCTCAATTCTTGCTGATAAGAATGTGGCTTAAATAAGTGTTTATGACCTTTTAGTAATTTAGGGATAAGGTTTATTAGTTGACCGGCACAATGTGAAAGTGAAAGTACTATTCACACAGCTAGACAGTCAACCCTTTGTGACAGAACGGCTCAACAGCTTTTACTAAAGACCAATTGAAAAAATGATTTTTAGCACAAAACCAGTAAAATGCAATCATCAAGAAAAAAATTGCCCCCAAATGTGTACATAGCTTTTAAAGTAAAAAATGGCTGGATGGTGAAGGGGTTAATTATTGTTTGTGTCACAGTAGAAAATATTTTTGCACCATCAAGTGTTATCTAAATCAAATGGTATGAAGCCCCAAAAAATCCATTTGAATTATAGGTTCAAATGCAATAAAACAGGAAAACACCAACCGGCGGTGAATTCTTTCACAAGACACTGATACAGGACAGTATTTGCTCTTGGCAATAGTCACAACTGAATTGGTGCCATACCTAAATGTGAAAGTAGTTCTGTTGAATGTCTCCTGGTCACTCAATAATCTCTTTTCTATAAACAGACTAGAAAGTACAAAGAGCCCAATAGGACAACTTACGGTTTGCAATGACATTCTAGGACACTGTACCTTTACCTCCTTTCTTGTCAGGCTCTCCAGGTGTTCTGTATAAATGACTGCTTCTCACCATTCTGTAGTGTAGCCGTCGGTTTTCTTGAGGACCTATTGTGGTGTTAAAAATTGCAGCTTCTGGTTCTACTTTTATAGTGCTTGGGGGGTACTAACTGACTTGCTTCTCTGCAGCTTTGCAGACAGCTTCCTTGCATACTACAAGCTTCTCTGCACACAGCTCACAAGTTCATTCTTGAACAGTTCTGCACAAATGTGCACTGACGGGAACAACTCCACAAACCCACTTCCTTTCAGGGCCAAATTTCCTGGCCATACTGACCAAGGATCTAGTTCCCTCCGCAGAAGTTAGATGGTACAACGGCATCCATGTCTGTTAATGGCATACTCCATCAAATGCCATATATAAGGCAGTACACTAGGCCGTTGCAACTAAGGGGAATATCCCCATGAATACAACACATTAATATTTGTTTTGTGTACATGGCAGCATGACCAATGTGCTCTATCGTACACGGTTCATGCACATGTCTATGCTGAGCCTTAATTGTCAAAGTAATTCTTGCATTATATTATCAACCACAAAGTCAAGGTTAAAGGCTATAAACACTTTTGAGGTTTTTTTTTAAATTTTTTTAAATTTCTACAAATTTTGGCCTAAAAATTATTCATTTTCATTTGGTCTTAAAAATATCAGAAGCATTTCTTTTACAGCTTTCATTTTCAGTGTATACACAGACCTGTGCTTCCCACTTTTCAGTGATTATCAGAGAATGACTCTGATGTCTCAATCTGTAGCCCTTATGCCTGAACTCCTGACATCTCAAACACTCATTTGTGAAACTGATAAGACTTTACCTAAAATGAATTTTTATGAGGTGTTAGCAAAGTACAGATAAAAGCAGGACAGAGTCATTAGAGTTCTCAGCTCTCAGTTCAGTGAGAAACAGAAGCAAGAGTCTGCAAATACACTGAAATGGAAAGTTGTAAATTAAAAAGTTTTGAAATTTTTCAATTAAGACCAATTGAAAAAAAAATGTTTTTTTTTGCCCCAAATTATTAGAATGTAATAATAATAATAGTTATTAATATTATTATTATTATTAGTAGTAGTAGTAACAGCAGTAGTAATAATCCAAATAAATGAAAATAAGTTGCAGCACTCAAGCGAATTTTTTTTTAGCATCTGCACTACTATACTAGTTTAGATATACATCTAGTATTTGGGGCACACTGAAAAAAGGTGACTATAGCTGCTAAGCTTACTAATTTTTTATATAATACTTGGTCATCAGTAAGTAACTTTCCATTTTGGGAAGAAATATGAGGGTATTCTATTGTAGTTCTGATATATTTAGCGCTGGTTGGACACATTCACGGAGGTGCATCACTAAGGCTAGTGATTGGCTGCAGTGGTCCCATGCTGTCAGATATCATGGCTGCAGCAGGGTAAATTAGACCTGGTGGTGAAGACTGGAGCAGTGGCGCAGAATCTATTAGGTGAGTCCGGCTGCATTTTTCATTTACCCATTTGCCAGTGAGGTCTGGTTTCTTGCTGAAACTGGACAACTCCTTTAAGTACAGTCCATGGTAGTCTGTAGACTTCATTCATAAAAGCCCAGGGGCTTCCGCAAATTTTCATCTGATCATAAATATAAATCAGAGTTAAATACTAGGGCATTAGCCATGCAGCCTCATAGGCTACAGGCTACTAGGCCTGAAGTCTGTGTGGAAGTAAAATGGCTCAGATGGTTGCGATGACATCACTGCGACCTCTTGCGCCGGGTTTCGGGTTGCACAACGATGTAGTGACCCCGCCGGAATTTTTTATGACTTTGAGTACCTCATATGAATCCTTAATAAATCCGGGGGTAAGGCTTACCAGGGGTCGAAGTAAATTGTCAACCCATGTGTAAAGTTGTTTGGTCAGGGATCCAACATAACACATGTGTGACAGTAAATAGTATATGTTTAAGTATATATATGTATAGGGACATGTATTAAGACCGACTTTTTCTTCACTGGAGGATGTGCCTAATTTATGCTTTGTCCTAGATTTGACGTATCCTCCAGTGGGACATGCACCAGACAGAAATCTATGGCAGCCTCCTAGTTGTATATTTCTGTCTTCATTCATGCCTCAAAAGTGGCTTGACTGAAGATAAATGTGTTGGCTGGTCATCACCATTCCCCCTTTGAAGTCAGCATAGAAAAAGCACATGCAAAACACTTTGTTGCAATGGTGTTTACACAGGGTTTGCAACTTTTTTTGCACCAGAAAATTGGCATGGGTAAAACGATAAATTCTCCCTATGCTTCTTATTAAAATAAAGTTTGAAAAGTTATATATTGTTCATCGAAATACTATTAATTTGTAGGTTGCCCATAAGGATCTTGTCATAGAACTTATAGGGGTTGTACCATAAACTGTGTTTCATGCTAAAGTGTATTTTCCTCAATTACTCTAGTTCCCATTCTACCTTGCCTATTTTTTTTTTTTTCAAATTTACTTCATTTGTGGTTTTCTTTTATCCCCTATGCTTGAATCCAACTTCAATTTTCCTAGTTTGTCATGTGCTCTTCAATCTTGCCTTAGGGCAGTGATGGCTAACCTCCGGTACTCCAGCTGTGGTGTAGTTACGACTCCCAGCATGTTCCATTCATTTCTATGGAGTTCTGAGAACAGCCAAGCAAGTGTACATCTTGGGAGTCGTAGTGTTAAAACACAGCTGGAGTGCCAGAGGTTAGCCATCACAATGAGCTGTGTCCTGATCATGTGACAATAACCACGTCCCTTATTCTTACCAGTGTCGTTTCCTACGTCCTACATTACAAGCCTCTAGTGTAGGACGTCATCAACAGCAACTGAATCAACACAGATTTGCCACAGGGTGCAATCATAGTCTAATAACTTTAGAATAAGGCAGTTTTAATAAATGGCAGAGTATTTGAGGTAAGCGATATAACAGCGATATCTGTTGGCGGGATATTACAAATACTAATGACTTCATGTCTGTGCCTTTAAGTCAGATGTCAAGGCTGCTGTGGAGTCAAGAGGAACATCTCTGGTTTCATCAGACGTATTCAAATATGTGGTTTGATAGATGACTACAATCTGAAATAAAACAGGTTTTTATTGTACATGTGAAGTACTGTTTGATTAACATTACCTATATACAGGGCTGCCTTCAGGAATTTCAGGGCTCTTTACAGGAAATCCTTATGCCCCCCGCCCTTCTCACATTCGTAGCCATACCAGCCATAACTTTTTTTGCGTCATGCCATTTTAACTTCTATTAAACTGTAATTATGGGTTCAATGAAGGAAAACAATACGCCGTTTTTATTTACACTGTTTACCGATCACCATAAATAATGTCCGGATTATTATGATGACTGGGATACCAAATACTGCTTTGTGATATTTAACAGTGATCATGTTACAAAAATGCATTTATTGTAATGGTTTTGCGTTATTTTTGGTATTTTTAGTAACAATAACTGCAGAAAAACGTATCCTTTACCATAAACAAAAAATGCTAGAAATAATAATAATAATTTTCTGATGTAAATTTTATTTGCCAAAGGCTATTACACAGGCTTCTGCTAGGAATTGAATCTCAAACCTTTTAAATAGTAGGCAGTACACTTACCACTAGACTACATAACATCACTATCCATGTGCAATCATATAGCGTAATGGTTAGACTTGCTGGTCTAGGCTGGGGTTCAATTCCCAGTAAAGACCTGTGAAATAATGTCTTAATAAAATTATAGCAGATAAAAAAATTAACTTTTATTTTCCAGTGTTTTTCGTTCATGGTAAAACTTTATTTTTCTGCAAAAATTATTACAATAAATTTGATTTTATAACATATTTACTAATAAATTTCACAAACAGTATTTGGTATCCCTGTAATCATAATAATAAACTCCTACAATATAAAAAAACACATTATTTATGATGATTGGTAAACTGTTTAAATAAAAGTGGTGAAATTGTTTTTCCCTTCATTTCAGTAAAATTTTATTCATTTAATATTATGCCTGTGAAGAAAACAGTAATTCTACTTAGGAACTTTTTTTTGAAAATATTAATATTAAAGGGGTTGCTCACTTCAGCAAATAGCATTTATCATGTAGACGAAGTTAATACGAGGCACTAACTAATCTATTGTGATTGTCCATATTGTCTCCTTCACTGGCTGGATTCATTTTTCCATCACATTATACACTGATCCCTGAAGATACAATGGCCTCAGGATACAATATTTTCAACATACAATGTAATTTCTGATCCATCATAAGTTGAAACTAGACTCAACATAAAATGCTTCAGACTCAGATCCAACTAATTAATGTCACTTCTCTGGTAAAAAATAGCTGTATTAGTTTTTAGTTAGCAGCTATTCCTGATTGTTATATGTAAGCACTATTTGTATCTGTCTTAGTTATCTGCTTATTTCTCTTAAATCTATATTTTCTCTTATCTTGGATAACATTTTGGGGCTTTGGAACTCAACATACAATAGTTTCAACATACAATGGTCATCCTGGAACCAATTAATATTGTATCTTGAGGGACCACTATACACTGCTCGTTTCCATGGTTACGACCAACCTGCAATCCATCAGTGGTGGTCGTGCTTGCACACTATAGAAGAAAGCACCAGCCTCTCTGGTGGTCAGGTCCATGGGAGTGGGCCTAGGCCAGTGCTTTTTACTATAGTATGCAAGCACGGACACCAATACTGGATTCCATGGTGGTCATAACATGGAAATGAGCAGTGTATAATGTGAAGGAAAAATGAATCCAGCCAGCAAAAGAAGCAATATGGACAATTACAATACATTAGTAAGTGCCTTGTATTAACGTTCTCTATATAATAAATGTTATTTGCTGGAGTGAGATATCCGCTTTAAGGTTTATAATATACTAGCAGAAGGACCCGGCTTCATCTGGGTATATTTCATCTATTTCATTTAATGTTTCTGTGTGTCGCTGCAGAGAGAAAGTCAATGCAGCTAACAGAAGTTGATTTTTACCTTCATTTTTTCAATCCCCATTGGCTGCGGAGTGGGAGGGGGCGTGGCCTGACCAGGGGAGTGGTTTAGCGGGACCTTAGGGGGGTTGCTTTTAAATCCTTCTTTTGAGGGTGGTCTGAATTAAAGGTCGATACCATGGTAATTTATGAGGACATGCAATGGGTAGCAGTGGAAGAAAACATCGCTTCGCACGGGTATATTTAATCCATTTCATTTAATGTTTCTGTGTGTCGTTGCAGAGAGAAATTCACCCTCCCTCCCACCCCTGCAGCTGACAAAAGTTGATTTTTACCTTCATTTTTTCAATCTCTGTTGGATGTGGAGTGGGAGGGGTCGTGGCCTGACAGCGTCTGGGGCGTGGCTTAGCGAGACCTGGGGCAGGGGTTTTAAGTCCTTCTTTTGAGGGTGGCGTGAATTACAGGTCGATGCCATGGTAATTTATGAGGACACGCAATGGGTAGCCATGGAAGAAAACATGGCTTCGCACGGGTGTATTTAATCTATTTCATTTAATGTTTCTGTGTGTTGTTGCAGAGAGAAAGTAACCCTCCCTCCCACCCCTGCAGCTGACAGAACTTGATTTTTACCTTTATTTTTTCAATCCCTGTTGGCTGCGGAGTGGGGGGCGTGGCCTGACAGAGTTGGGGGCGTGGCTTAGTGAGGCCTGGGGCGGGGGGTTTAAGTCCTTCTTTTGAGGGTGGCCTCAATTATAGGTCGATGCCATGGTAATTTATGAGGACACGCAATGGGTAGCAGTGGAAGAAAACATCTTTTATTACTACTGAATGGTCTTAGTCTAAAATTAGCCTAAAACATAAGTTATATTTCTGGTAACCGGAATACCCCTTTAACATTGTCATCCACAGCGCTCTGCCCCTTTAAAGCAGTGAATAGAAATGGCTGGGTTGTTAGTTAACTGAGCTCCTCAGCTGGCTGCTAATTACCTGGCTGGGTTGTTATGGAAACCTGTGTGTCTGTGCAGAGAATGGCAGTTGGGGTTTGAAACCAAAGCTCCCAGGCTAATATTGGCTAATGGAGGTCATATTTTGGGAATATCTCGGGAACGGTATGTCCTAGAGAGCTGAGACCTGGTCTAAAACCTTCCCGGACACCTGATGTACCTGTGTGCCGAATTTGGTGAAAATCGGTCCAGTAGTTTAGTCGCGTATAGAGAACAGACAGACAGACAGAAACAAATTTTTATACTATTAAGAGATGATAAGCGTAAATCTCCTAACTACCTTTCAGTAGTTTAGGGGTTCAAATCCCACCAGACCTGTAAAATTATTTAGTTAGTAAAAGTCTATGGGAGTAATTTATTATACTGAAATACGATGCAATCTGCAACGGAAGGGGATGGGCCGGCAGGTCCGTCTCATTCATAGTTTCCTACGCCTGTTTTAGGCATAGAAAATGGTCTTAAAGAGGTTCTCCAGGAATTAAAAAAATTAAAATACTTAATTATCTTATAATAAATATATTCACAAATAACTTTCATTAATTAGAATGGCTTGTTTTGTCTAGGAAGCAATCATTAGGAGAAATAAAATGGTCGCTGTCAGTACACACAAAACCTGTCCTAATCACACAGGAGGACAAGTTACTTCACCACAATGAGACATAGTGCTGCCTCCTCCTCTCTGTTCTGCTTCTCAGGAATCATGATCCTGAATACAGGTGAATCTTTGTGGGAATGGAGAAGATGAGGAGACATGAGAGGCGGGTGAGGTGTAGCTAATGAGCAGCAGCACTTGTTTATAGTCTCCATTACCACAGCAACATATTACCACAGTTTGTCCTGTTCGTCCTCTCTGTACTTCATGTCTCCTCATGAACTAATTTCCCCAGAAATTCAGTTAAAGTTCTTATCATCTGTATTCAGGATCATAATCCCTGACAAGTAGGAGAAAAGGATAAGGCAGCTCTTTACCTCAGTGTTGTAAAGTAACTTGTCCCCATATGTTATCAGGACAGGTTTTGTTTCCCCTGATGATTGCTCCTTAGACAAAACGAGCCATTATAAATAATGAAAGGTATTTGAGAATATATTTATAATAAAGTAATATTTAAGTATTTTCATTTTCTTAATTCCTGTAGAATGCCTTTAAAGTAAGCCGGCTTGATAATTTTGGAGGATCCACCGCCAGGTATCGGGCTTTATTAAGACCAGCGTCTAAACCGCCAGTCTTAATGAATGACCCCCTATGTGCCGGGAGAGGGCCCATCCCACCTCAACCCACATTGAAAGGAAGGTCTAGATAGTGTCATCAGTATTCACTGGACTGAGGATGGCTAAGCCTGGGCCCCTGACTGCAGAACTGCCAGTAAAGCCCAATGCTCTGCCTATAAAGTCATGTACATCAGGGGCATTGCTAGGCTAAAACATTTGGGGCCTGGGCCCCTGATGTTTTCTCCCAGGCCCCAAATGTCCTGCCTCAGGACAGCAGTACAATTGAATCTAACCTACTGCAAGATATGTAGGACCTGTGATGACATCACAGGTCATGTGATCAGTGCCGTCCAATCCTGCACTGGTCACATGACTGTGACATCATCACAGGTCCTTTTCAACCTCGTCTTCTAAACTAAAGAGGAGAATTGTGGGGAAGAAGCTGCAGTGAGCTCTGCTATATCAGAAGAGGTAAGTGAAAGGAGAAGCAGAGGGATGCTAGGAGTTATGGTTATTTAACTGGGACTGTATGTTACGGCAGAAGGGAGGGATGTCATCATGGGACTGTGTGTTGAAGGTGACTTGGGCAGGGTTCTGTTATTTACATGGGACTGTGGCGTGGAGTGATGTTATTTACATGGGACTGCATGTTGGAGGTGGCTGTGGGCAGGTTTATGTTATTTACATGGGACTGTGGGGTGGAGTGATGTTATTTACATGGGACTGCATGTTGGAGGTGGCTGTGGGAAGGAAGTGATGTTATTTACATGGGACTGTATGTTGAAGGCGGCTGTCGGAGGGAGTGATATTTACATAGGACTGTATGTTGATGACGGCTATAGGTGGGAATGATGTTATTTACTCTACTGCGGAGGGAGGGAAATAGCTTTATTTACATGGGACTGTATGGTGCAGGGGCTGAGGAATTATAATTTCTAAGGACACTAAAGGGAGGAATATAACTACAGCGGGCACTTCAGGGCGAGCATTATAACAGTAGGGGGGGCGATATAAATACTGGGGGCACTGTAGGGGTATTATAAATCCAGGGGACACTAGACGTTCTTATTACTACTGGGGGTTCTATAGGAGAGACTTATAGATCCGCCTTATTTCTACTAAGAGCACTATGGGCCGGGCTTATTACTACTGAGGGGTCTGTGAGGGCATTATTACCACTGGGGGAACAATAAGGGGCCTTATTACTACTGGGGGCTCTGTGGGGGTATTATTAATACTGGAGTGCTCTTCTACTAATGGAGGCACTCTTGGGGAGCATTATCAGTACTGGGGTCACTGTAGGGTGCAATGTTACTAATGATGGAATTACTATTGGTAGGACTATTACTATGGGGGCACTGATATTTCTCCAGGATAGTATTTGGAGGTTTTGGGGGGCACAGCGAGCATTAGGATAAGGCTGTGGGCTGAATCCAGGTTGGGGGATGATTATAGAAATGTGAGGAAGATGTCTGTGTGTCACACTCTGCAGAGACAAGGCGGCTGAGAGAAGTTGTCCGGACCGAATGGAGAAGATGATGACCGAGAAGATCTACATCAGAGGAGAAGTCACCTGGGAGGCCCTGAATGTGAGGTATGTTCTCCTGTATAGCAGGGTTGGGGCGAGGGTTGATATAGAGAATTGGACCATATTCATTGGGGCTTGGGCCCTGGATCTTTTGAGACCCTAGCAACGCCCCTGATGTACATCCATATAAAATGTATTTTCTTGTTTTTGATTATTGTTTAGTTTACAGCGTAGAAAAACCTTGTGTTTCCAGCTGGATGCCATTATCTTCTGCTGACGATCTTGTCACTTTTGTTATTGAGTATTTCATATAGTGTATTGAGTGCACTAGAGTATAAAGTTCTGTATAGTCTTTGGGTGTATTAAAGTGTATTAGAGTCTCCATCCTGACAGCTTGTGACCCAGACCCAGCAGTGAAACCCTCTCTCACCCAACCCAACCACTGGTTTTGCATTAGTTTGAAATAAAAGTTAGCTCCGGCAATTAAGAACACAACTTAGGTCAAAGCCTCAGTTCCAGGCCCACACTGATCTCAGTTACAATGAAGTCACTTGTGAATTCACTTTAAATTCCATTCAAGCCTACAAGTGTATCCCAAGCCCCAAGCCCACTGCTATAATATGAATATATATTGTAAAAAAAACAGTAACATCATATCTCCCTCTGCATGCCACTGTGCAAGGTATGTGTACATGGCTTTGTGTGCCTGAGACCTAACTCTTTAGTCACCTTTCCTCTTAGGGTACAACCACATGGCCCAGTTGTGGGGTGTTCGGGAAGTGGCTGTGCTGTGATTGAGTACCACTTGGCCAATTAGCATGGCTGCAGTTGCCTTCTATTTAACTAATGAAGACTGCACTGTATGGCCGGTCTGCATTGTTAATGGCCGAATGGTATTGAAGGGCCGTGCAGCCATTAACAAGTCAGGACGACTATACGGTACAGTCTTCATTAGCTAAATAATTGGCAGCTGCAGCCTCATTGGCCACCAGGAACTCGACCACACACCCACAACTAAGCCATGTCATCACACCCTTAGGATAAGTAGGCATTATACGAAGCCTGTTTAGTGAATGCAGTAGGCTATAAAATTAGTGACTTACATTTTCATGAAAAGAGGATCGGCAGGCAGTTCTTTTGAGACCCTAGCAACGCCCCTGATGTACATCCATATAAAATGTTTTTACTTGTTTTGAGACCCTAGCAACGCCCCTGATGTACATCCATATAAAATGTATTTTCTTGTTTTTGATTATTGTTGTATTGTAAAATTAGTGACTTACATTTTCATGAAAAGAGGATCGGCAGGCAGTTCTGCATGCAAACACACTTGTGGATATGGTAATGCAAAAGATCAGCGTAAAAATCATTAAAATAAATGCAGCAACACCATTATAAACAGGCTGAAAAAGATAAAAACAATAGCTTTGGTTAAAAATCTACTGTTTTGTATATACACTACAACTTTTATGCAGACCTACGTGTCTATATGGTTAGGCTACTTTCAAACTAGCGGCAGCACGGATCCGGCACCTAAAGGGTGCCGACGGATCCGTACTGCCGCTGACACATGTGTGGAGCCGCAGCAGCACTCCGGCCCCACACATGTTGACACATACACAGAGAACATACATACACACACATACACACAGACACATACATACTTACATACTCCAGCCTGGGACGCCGGCAGCACGTCTTCACGCGCCTCCAGCGCGCAGTGATGACGATTCCCCACAGCGCCCTCTGCTGGGCGCAGTGGGGAAACGTAATACCTGCGCCAGGAGGCGCGTGAAGACATGTTGCCGGCGTCCCTGGCTGGAGTATGTGAGTATGTATGTGTATGTATGTCTATGTATGTATGTATGTCTGTATGTTTCTCTGTAGCTGGATCCGGAATGACCCCCCATTGCAAGTCAATGGAGGACAGATCCGGATTACTGGTGTGTCACACCAAACGGATCCGTCCCCATTGACTTGCATTGGGGGTCATTCCGAAACCGTCTTGGTGCGGATGCCTGGACCAGAGAGCAAACCACAGCATGCTGTGGTTTGTTCTCCGGTCTGAAGACGGAACAGAATGCTTTCAGGAGCATTCCGTTGTCTTCAGTTCAGTTTTGTCCCCATTGACAATGAATGGGGACAAAACTGAAGCGTTTTTTTCCGGTATTGAGCCCCTATGACGGAACTCAATACCGGAATTTAAAAACGCTAGTGTGAAAGTAGCCTTACAGACCTCAAATAAACCTTGTGTCGTCTGATCCTGACGAGATGTGTGATGCCTTTCCTTTTACCCTGTCTTTTTTTGAATGTATGTTATCAAGAAGCAGAGGGCAAGAGGGCAAATGGAAGGCAGTATGACTGCAGGAGAAGACGACAAGAGAATTGTGGGTCATTTATAAAACGCTGGTCTTTTATAGTCTCTGCTCTGCCGGAAAATGTGCCTAAGTTATGATGAGTATACCTCCTCATAAATTATGCCTTTCCTGGAGATAAGACACCTTCTGGGGTAATTTCTTTATGATTGCGTTTTACTCAATTTGGGCTAAAAATCTTTTTTTCAATTGGTCTTTATTAAAAATATTGAGCTGTTCTGTTACAAAGGGTTAACTGTTTATCTAGCTCTGTGAATGGTACTTTTACTTTCACTTTGTGCAGATTTAAGCCACATCAGTAAGATTTTGCTATAATGTGTTTATAAGGCCTGAGATCAGAGATAAGGAGTCTGTCAGCTCCCTGTCTGACAGTGCAGAATCAGCTAGATAAACTCAAAGCTATGCAGGAAAAAGGCTCAATATTTTTAATAAAGACCAATTGAAAAAATGATTTTTAGCTCAAAATGAGTACAATGCAATAAGAAAAAAAAAAATTCCACGAAAGGTTACATTGCCTTTAAGCATTTGGAATAGATTTCTATATGATGGAAGTCAATGGCACACATTTGAAGCATATTTAAAAACTAAAATACCAAACTTACAATTATCCCTTATACTGGTTGGTAACTTCCAGTTTTGATGGTACAATATACTTATACTGAGTACATTTGTACAGGTTTTATCCTTATGGTATTGTGTTGGTGTATAACATACGGTCTCTAGTGGGCCAGGAGATCCTTGCTTATTGAGGGCAGCATTTTTAACCAGTGACCATATGGTAATTGCGAATGAATAGAGAAAGACAGCCAGCGGCACTCACCAATCTTCAAGCTTTATTCAATACGAGGATTCCAGCGTCTCGTTCGCTGAATGATGGGGGCGGACAGCATGCCTGCAGCGTACGCCGTTAACAGCGACGGCTGTTTCGCGTGTAACTCGCGCTTTGTCAGGCTGAAAGAGATGTGATCGCGTCTCACGCTATATGGCGTACAAGCCCCTCCCCTACATACGCAAACAAGACGGGCGTACAAAAATACACCATAATAGCGAAAAAGTGTACATAAATATACGTTACATTAAAAACAACGAACATCCTAATAAACATCATTATAAAAACATACTCATGTCCTTCTTATCATTGAGTCCCAAAGGATCCATTGCTTGTGTTCTCAATATCCACCTCGCCTCTCTTCTCAGAAGTATACAATGTCTATCTCCACCCTGTGGTGGACATGGTACTATTTCTAGTCCGGTGAACTTTAATGCCTTAAGGTTACTATTGTGTTCTAACCGGAAGAACCAGTTAGAACACAATAGTAACCTTAAGGCATTAACCCTTAGACTCCCAGCGCAGTACATGTATGGCGCAAAAAGCCGGGACGCAAGTCCCACCGCCGTACATGTACGGCGCTCCGATCAGCGTTGGGGGTCCGCTGTGCCCAGGTGCCAGATCCCTGCTCAATGCGCATTAACCCTTCATGTGCCGCGGTCAGCACTGAACGCGGCACATGTGGTGTGCGGGAGTTCATGCATTCAGGATGGCGAGCAGGGGGCCATCGGGCTCCTTAGGCATCGTTGCTGCTATCCCTGCGTGCCTGTGCGATCCAGCCCCCTGGATCGCACAGGAAGCAGGCTGTAAGTGTATTACACTGAGTAATACACTTACAGCCAATGCATTACAATACAAAAGTATTGTAATGCATTGTAAAGGGGATCAGACCCCCAAAAGTTAAATAAAGTGGAAAAAAGTTAAAAAATAAAGTTTCCTAAAAAAATAATAATAAAGGTTTCAAGTAAAATAAAAACGCCATTTTCCAAAAAAAAGTTTAAAAAAATTGTAAAAAAAAAGGTAAAAAAAGAAAGATAAACATATTAGGTATCGCCGTGTCCGTATCGACCGGCTCTATAAAAATATCACATCATCCACCCCGCCAGGTGAACGCAGTAAAAAAAAAAAAAAGTGCCAAAACAGACATTTTTTTGGTCACCTTCCCTTACAAAAAGTGTAATAGCAGGCGATCAAAAAGGCGTATTTATCCCAAAATGGTACCAATCAAACCATCATCTTGTCTCGCAAAAATGATACCCTACCTGAGACAATTACCCGAAGGAAAAAAAAAAATGGCTCTCTGAAAATGGCAACATAAAAAAAAAAAGATTTTATTCGGTTCAAAAATAAATCTGATGTGTAAAACTTTCCAAAAATAAAAAAGTTAGACATATTGGGTACTGCCGCGTCCGTAACAACCTGCTCTATAAAAATATTACATGAGATGGCCCCCCAGGTGAATGCTGCAAAAAATAAAAAATAAAAACTATGCCAAAACAACAATTTTTTCCCTCTTGCCTCACAAAAAGTGTAATAGCAGGCGATCAAAAAGGTGTATTTATCCCAAAATGGTACCAATCAAACCGTCATCTTGTCCCGCAAAAATGATACCCTACCTGAGACAATTGCCCGAAAAATAAAAAAAATATGGCTCTCTGAAAATGGCAACATAAAAAAAAGATTTTATTCTGTTCAAAAATAAATCTAATGTGTAAAACTTTCCAAAAATAAAAAAGACATATTGGGTATCGCCGTGCCCGTAACAACCTGCTCTATAAAAATATTACATGAGATGGCCCCCCAGGCGAATGCTGTAAAAAAAAAATATGCCATAACAGCCATTTTTTTCACCTTGCCTCACAAAAAGTGTAATACCACACGATCAAAAAGGCATATTTACCCCAAAATGGTACCAATCAAACCGTCATCTCGTCCCACAAAAAATGAGCCCCCACATAAGACAATAACTCAAAAAAATAAAAGTCAATGGCTCCCGCAAACCAATCCATCAAAATCTGTGTTGTAAAATCCATATGGCGCTCCTTCTGTTCTGAGTCCTGCTATGTGCCCCCACAGCAGTTTACCACCACATATGGGGTGTTGCCGTATTCAGGAGAAAATGGGTAACAAATTATGGGGTGCTTTTCTCCTGTTACCCCTTGTGAAAATGAAAAATTTGGGGCTAAAGCAACATTTTATTACAAGAAATGAAACTTTTCATTTTCACAGCCAAGCGTTTCCAAATTCCGTAAAACGCTTAGGGGGTCAAAGTGGCCAGTACCCCCCTTAATATATTCATTGAAGGGTGTAGTTTCCAAAATGTGGTCACTCTTTGAGGGTTTCCACTGTAGGGGTACATCAGGGTCTCTTAATTACAAAATGGTGCCTAAAAACTATTCTAGCAAAATCTGCCCCCAAAATCCGTATGGCGCTCCTTTCCTTCTGACCACTGCCACAAACCCATAGAGACGTTTACCACCACATATGGGGTATTTCTGTAAACTGCAGAATCACAGCAATGTATATTGAGGTTTAGTTTGCTGTTAACCCTTGCTGTGTTGCAAGAAAAAAAATTATTAACATGAATAATCTACCAAAAAAGTGAAATTTTTAAATTTCACCTCCATTTTCCTTTAATTCTTGTGGAACACCTCAAGGGTTAATAAAGTTTGTAACATCAGTTTTTCATAACTTGAGGGGTGTAGTTTCTAAAATGGGGTCATTTATGGGGGGTTTCAATTAGGTGAGCCTCACAAAATCACTTTATAACTGAATTGGTGCTCAAAAATATGGTTTGAGAAATGTTGTTGAAAATTTGAAAAATTGCTTCTAAACTTCTAAGCCCTCTAACTTCCTAAAAAAATAAAATGACATTTACAAAATTATGCCAACATAAAGTAGACATATGGGGAATGTTAAGTAATAACTATTTTTGAAGGTATTACTATGTATTTTAAAAGTAGAGAAATTGACATTTGGAAATGTGCTAATTTTTCAAAATTTTTGGTAAATTTGGGATTTTTTTCATAAATAAGGGTGAAATATATTGACTCAAATTTATGACTGTCATGAAGTACAATGTGTCATGAGAAAACAATCTCAGAATGGCCTAGATAAGTAAAAGCGTTCTAAAGTTATTACCACATAAAGTGACACATGTCAGATTTGCAAAAATCGGCCTGGGATTTAAAGTGAAAAGTGGCTCGGTACCACAGGGTGGCGATAGACATCGTATACTTCTGAGAAGAGAGGCGAGGTGGATATTGAGAACACAAGCAATGGGTCCTTTGGGACTCAATGATAAGAATGACATGAGTGTGTTTTTATAATGATGTTTATTAGGATGTTCGTTGTTTTTAATGTAACGTATATTTATGTACACTTTTTCGCTATTATGGTGTATTTTTGTACGCCCGTCTCATTTGCGTATGTAGGGGAGGGGCTTGTATGCCATATAGCGTGAGACGCGATCACATCTCTTTCAGCCTGACGAAGCGCGAGTTACGTGCAAAATGGCCGTCGCTGTTACTGGTGTACGCTGCAGGTGTGCTGTCCGCCCCCATCATTCAGTGAACGAGACGCTGGAATCCTCGTATTGAATAAAGCTTGAAGATTGGTGAGTGCCGCTGGCTGTCTTTCTCTATTCATTCGCATTTGCTATATGGGACTTCCTTCACCACATTCCAGCAGAGCACCACCATTACCTCTTCCCATTTGATCTGTCTCTGGATAGGATTTTTGGAGTGCAGTGCCATCCGTGTTTTTTCCTATTTCTACTAGGACTTTGACCATATGGTAATGTTAGCATGGCCTCATTGGTGACCTGTGTAGGAATGGCCCATAACTGTTGGGAGGATCAGCAGTCACATGTCGTTCCTAACACATCACCACTAAAGCCATTGCTGTTAATTGCCATTCCTGACGCATCACCAATAGGGACTGAAAGCAGTGAAGCCTGGCACTGGATCCAGAACGATCTAAAAAGGTGAGTTTTACCATGTTTCACCATGCCTGGCTCAATTTTTTTTATTTGTTTTGAAAAGCCTAGATGACTACATTTGCAATACAACTGGATGCTACATATAAATATATACCACCTGGCATACATTTCTATGTAATGGAGGTTACAGATGCCTGTAGGATATGTAGACCTCATGTAAACTTTAATATGACTAGGCAATAAGTGTGCAGTACCCTCAAAAAGAATCACTGCAAAGAGTTAACTGATGCACTGATGTACTGATGTATGCGACCTGTGTTTCCCATACACATTCAGCTAACATTTGGAACTGGCGTTTTTATGGGGGAAAACTAAACAAAAGACTTAAAGGTCAAAAACACAGAAAAATACGCAAAGGGCAGAAATACATCATTAGAAAATTATGTGGGAGCCCAGCTTTAAAGGGGTTGTGTCACTTTAGCAAGTGGCACATGCTTTCTTTGCTGGCTTGATTCATTATCTCATCACATTATACATTGCTTGTTTACATGCTTAATGACCACTCTACCATCCATCAGTGGTAGTCGTGCTTGCAGACTATAGGAAAAAGTGCCTGCCTTTCTGGTGGCCAGAACCGTGGGAGCTCATATAGGCTGCTGTTTTTTTTTTAATAGTGTGCAAGCACAACCACCACTGATAGCTTGCAGGTTTGTCGTAACCATACAAACGAGCTGTGTATAATGTGATGGAAAAATGAATTCAGGCAGCAAAGGAGGCAATATGGACAATCACAATACATTAGTAAGTGCCTTGTATTAATTTTCTGTACATAATAATTGATACAGTGACTTGCGAAAGTATTTGGCCCCCTGGAACTTTTAAACCTTTTGCCACATTTCACTCTTCAAACAAAAAGATATAACATTTTAAATTTTTGGTGAAGAATCAACAACAAGTGGGTCACAATTGTGAAGTGGGACGAAATTTATTGGATCATTTAAACTTTTTTTGTAATAATAAAACTGAAAAGTGGGGTGTGCAAAATTATTCGGCCCCTTGCATTAATACTTTGTTGCGCCACCTTTTGCTGCGATTACAGCTGCAAGTCTCTTGGGGGATGTCTCTATCAGTTTTGCACATCTAGAGACTGAAATTCTTGCCCATTCTTCCTTGCAAAATAGCTCGAGCTCTTTGAAGTTGGATGGAGAGTGTTTGTGAACAGCAGTTTTCAGCTCTTTCCACATATTCTCAATTGGATTCAGGTCTGGACTTTGACTTGGCCATTCTAACACCTGGATACGTTTATTTTTGAACCATTCCATTGTAGATTTTGCTTTATGTTTGGGATCATTGTCTTGTTGGAAGATAAATCTCCGTCCTAGTCTCAGGTCTTTTGCAGACTCCAACAGGTTTTCGTCCAGAATGGTCCTGTATTTGGCTCCATCCATCTTCCCATCAATTTTAACCATCTTCCCTGTCCCTGCTGATGAAAAGCAGGCCCAAACCATGATGCTGCCACCACCATGTTTGACAGTGGGGATGGTGTGTTCAGGGTGATGAGCTGTGTTGCTTTTACGCCAAACATATCGTTTTGCATTGTTTCCAAAATGTTTGATTTTGGTTTCATCTGACCAGAGCACCTTCTTCCACATGTTTGGTGTGTCTCCCAGGTGGCTTGTGGCAAACTGTAAACAAGACTTTTTATGGATATCTTTGAGAAATGGCTTTCTTCTTGCCACTCTTCCATAAAGGCCAGATTTGTGAAGTGTTCGACTGATTGTTGTCCTATGGACAGACTCTCCCACCTCAGCTGTAGATCTCTGCAGTTCATCCAGAGTGATCATGGGCCTCTTGGCTGCGTCTCTGATCAGTCTTCTCCTTGTTTGAGATGAAAGTTTAGAGGGACGGCGGGTCTTGGTAGATTTGCAGTGGTCTGATACTCCTTCCATTTCAATATGATCGCTTGCACAGTGCTCCTTGGGATGTTTAAAGCTTGGGAAATCTTTTGTTATCCAAATCCGGCTCCATAACAGTATCACGGACCTGCCTGGTGTGTTCCTTGATCTTCATGATGCTCTCTGTGCTTTAAAAGAACCCTGAGACTATCACAGAGCAGGTGCATTTATACAGAGACTTGATTACACACAGGTGGATTCTATTTATCTTCATTCATCATCATCATGGAGTGAGTTTTCTGAACTGAAAGTAAATGGGACGAATAATTTTGCACGCCCCACTTTTCAGTTTTATTATTACAAAAAAGTTTAAATGATCCAATAAATTTCGTTCCACTTCACAATTGTGACCCACTTGTTGTTGATTCTTCACGAAATTTTTTTTCTTTTTGTTTGAAGCCTGAAATGTGGTAAAGTTTGAAAAGTTCCTGGGGGCCGAATATTTTCGGAAGGCACTGTATTTGCTGAAGTGACACAACCCCTTTAAGGGAACAAAATAATTCTTACCATGGGTATAAAGGCTCCTAGGCATTGCTTCTGGGTATCACTTTTATAATGTGCGCAATATGACTGCCGCAGGACGTATGGGGCATAAAATATTCCTAAAAAACTAAGATCTAGTGCAGCAAGTATCATTCCACAAACTGCAGCTAGAGAGCTGAAGATGTTCATCACCAAGCTTGACTGTACCTGGAAGATAAAATAGTAAAGATTATATAAAGGGGTTGCCTCCATATGGGCATTATAAATGAGTGATCAACTGCTGGAAGATCCCATCTATGAGCCATAATGAAGAGCCACTTTGTAAGAGCACCCCCCCCCCACCCCCACACACACTTTACCAGACTTGTAAAGTGAAGATTGACATGACCTTCAGCCAGTTCACTGGCCATGGCGGATGATGGATCCTCTTGTATACATTTGCCTGTTTCCTCTATGCAAAGTCAACAACTCTTTACTTTATTTCACTTTAAAGGGTTAACTTACATTGACTTATACTGCTTAATACAGTTTAACTGCATTGTATATATGTTGTCACATGTATCCTGCTCATTTGCACTGTATTTGCATAGCACTGTAGAAAGGTTTAATGAACACAACACTGAGAGACTTCTGGGACTTTCTAGCTAATAATGAGAAGCTGATAATTTTCCTCAGTTACCATAGGGTTAAAAGAAGAGCATGTTTTGGAGGGAAAAGCCAGACTTGTTTGCCACCAAAACCATACAGATTGACTCTATGAATGTCTGGTTTAGCTCTGTTGTTATGTCTGAAAACCTGTTTGTGTCTGGAAAAACTGCTGTGTCATTGTCAATGGGTATTATGATATAAGCTCTAATGCAAGTCTATGAGAGATGGAATTGTTACTGTCAGGCAGGGGATATGGGCAACCCCTATCTCACCCCAAATCCCCTGTCCCTGCCTACTTGCCTCAACTAGGCTAGGCCCTAGCGGACAACCAGACGGCGGTCCCTAACCTGAATAGGGAGGAGGGGCCTAAGACAAAAACTATGACAGAGAACACAAGGAAATCAACAGTCCGAGTACACCGGGAGGAAACGTTCGGCCAACAGCAAAAGCAAGCGGAGGTTAATACTTAGCTGAGGTCAACCAGGAGGTATGCGGTACAGAGGATATATATCAGAACGGAGTCCAGGAACGAAGCAGGGGTCAATCACAGGAGGTCACGAAGCAAGAAAGGATGAGACGAAGGTGAGGTCAGAACACAGTAGGATATCAACAGCAGGCAATAAATGCAGAAGTTCGCTGGTGCAGGAAAAAACCAAACACTGGCAACTAAAGGGTGGAAATGTCAGACTTAAATGCTTCCAGAGCTCCCGCCCTAATACCAGATAGGTGCAGGGAGACTGACAGCCACACCAGGCAACAAATAGAACACAGGGTAAGAGGCAGAGCCCAGCACCTGCTTGATGACACACAAAACATAAAACAGCAAGGCAGAGGAGTCAGGCGGAAAACCAGGACCGGCTCCCCTGCACATATATCAAATAACAGAAGTGGATGGACCAGCAATGCAGGCAAGGAGACCCACAGTACTGCTGGTCCTGACAGTTACATTGTAACTGTGCTGAGCTTCTTCACTCCACCCCTCCCACTAGAAAGGTCAAATTCAGCTAGAAATTATATATAAGGAGAGCCGTCAGAGCCCCTGGTGTCCTGCAGTTAGGGAACAGTGCTTGGAGGGGCATACTCTGCCAGACTACCTGAGTCACCAGAAGAAGATGCTGAGATGGGGATACTCTGCCACACACCCTGGACCTCCAGCCTTTGGCCAAGTTACCAGCCTTCTGAGAGAGGGACAGCTAGCTCATCCTTTTCCTCAGCATCAAATCATTCTTCTGCCAGGGAGGAGACTGGAGAAGCCAGCCCTATGCCTCGCCTGTATTGTTTTGCACCTGAATTCCTCTAGTAAAGAAGCACACTGGTTTACTGCAGACGCTGACTCTCTCAACTTATTTCCCGTTAGGATGCACCACGTCTTACCATCCCATTGATGTCAAACCAGATTTTTCAGTGAGGGAGCACAGTGGAGCATCGCAGACCGGAAGGAGAAGGAGTAGGGAGCCAGCTCAGGGAAGCAGATAAGTAAGCTTCCAGTAAAGTAGTGGGGTTTGCCACTCCCCCCCCTTATTCTTGCACAACCCCTATAACATGTTTCCCGTCAAATTTAATCTTTCTTCAACCTTTTTTCTTACCTTTCCCAATGTTGGTTTCATGGAAGCAGCCACTGACAATGATCCAGAAATAATAAACTATGGAAATGAAAATGATAGAAAATTAACTATTATTTTACAGTAGAGAACAAGGAAAAACTGAATGATATATGAAATATGTTGTCTTCATCATGAGTGACCTTCAGTCCTGTTTTTCTAAATCTACTGAGAAAAAGAGAAATGTACTGAGAAGCAGGGCTGTAATACCAAAAGGTTTTCCAATCACTGTATAGTGAACAGATATGCAACTTTCTAATATACTTTGTGTTTTCACTTTCAAAATTTCTGCATTCTCTCAGTGAATGGAAATATTAATTGTTTACATTCAGAGATTGCAAAACCCACCCTGACCATATATAACTGTCCTCCAATTTTTCTAAGTTGGCAGATAAGAACAGGTTTGTGGAATTTGAAGGTAAAATATTGAGAGTTTCCATTCACTGAGACTGAATGAGACTGCATTTTCCCCAAATACCCTATTAGGGACATTAGTTAACACCTTCAGGACCTAGGACGAGAATGCTCGTCCTAATCTGGCGCTACTTAACGGCCTAGGACGAGCATTCTCGTCCTAGGTTTAAAGGTGCAACTGCCGCCTGCTGCCGCAATCTTCAGCAGACAGCCGGGCCTCTGCTGCATCCGCCAGCATCGGTGATAACACCGATGCCGGCGGATTAACCCCTTATATGCCATGGTCACGCTGACCGCGGCATACAGAGGCATTGCGGCAACGTGTTCAAGCCATCGGGTCCCCGTGATGCGGTGGGGGGGGCCCGATGGTTGAGATGGCAGCCCCAATGCCTTGCCCAGAGGCATCGGGGACTGCCATCTACGGAAGCCCAGGAGACCCAGCCACAGCGCTGGGTCTCCTAGGCAACTGTCAGCGTCTCACAGTGTGAGACGCTGATAGTTGAATACAGCACAATACAGATGTATTGTGCTGTATTCAATCAGGGATCAGACCCTGAAATGTTAAAGTCCCATAGTGGGACATAAGTAAAATTGTAAAAAAAAAAAGTGAAATAAAAGTTTTTTAACAAAAAAAATATAATAAAAAAATAATAATAAAGTTTCAATAAAAAAAGCCCCTTCCCCATAAAGACACATATAAAAAATAGAAAAAAAAAACAAAAAACAATATACATATTAGGTATCACCGCATTCGTAAAAACCTGCTCTATTAAAATATCACATGATCCACCCCCCCCAGTCAACACAGTAAAAAATAAAAAAATAAAAACTGTCTAAAAAAGGCCATTTTTTGTCACATTTCATCACAAAAAATGTAATACCAAGCGATCAAAAAAGCGTATGCCCCTAAAAATAGTACCAATCTAACCATCACCTTATCCCGCAAAAAATGAGCCCCTACCTGAGACAATCGCCCAAAAAATAAAAAAAATACAGCTCTCTGACTATGAAGACACTAAAACATGATTTTTTTTTGTTTTAAAAATGATATTATTGTGTAAAACTTAAATAAATAAAAATAAGTATACATGTTAGGTATCACCACGTCCGTAACAACCTGCTCTACAAAAATATTGCATTATCTCTCCCCTCAGGTGAACACTGTAAAAAATAAAAACTGTCTATAAAAAGCCATTTTTTGTCACATTTCATCACAAAAAATGTAATACCAAGTGATCAAAAAAGCGTATGCCCCCCAAAATAGCACCAATCTAACCGTCATCTCATCCCGCAAAAAATGAGCCCCTACCTGAGAAAATCTCCCAAAAAATAAAAACATTACAGCTCTCTGACTATGGAGACACTAAAACATGATTTTTTTTGTTTTAAAAATAATATTATTGTGTAAAACTTAAATAAATAAAAATGAGTATACATGTTAGGTATCGCCACGTCCATAACAATCTGCTCTACAAAAATATTGCATGATCTCTCCCCTCAGGCTAACACTGTAAAAAATAAAAAATAAAAACTGTCTAAAAAAAGCCATTTTTTGTCACATTTCATCACAAAAAATGTAATACCAAGCGATCAAAATAGCATATGCCACCAAAAATAGTACCAATCTAACCGTCATCTCATCCCGCAAAAAATGAGCCCCTACCTGAGAAAATCGCCCAGAAAATAAAAAAAACTACAGCTCTCTGACTATGGAGACACTAAAATGTGATTTTTTTTTATGCTTCAAAAATATTGTGTAAAACTTAAATAAATAAAAAAAGTATACATATTAGATATTGCCGCATCCGTAACGACCTGCTCTATAAAAATATCACACGATCTAACCTGTCAGATGAATGTTGTAAATAAAAATAAAAACAATGCCAAAACTGCTAGTTTTTGTTACCTTGCCTCACAAAAAGTGTAATATAGAGCTACCAAAAATCGTATGTACCATAAAATAGCACTAACAAAACTGCCAACTTATCCCATAGTTTCCAAAATGGGGTCAGTTTTTTGGAGTTTCCTACTCTAGGGGTGCATCAAATGTGACATGGCAACTTAAACTTTTTCCAGTGAAATCTGCCCTGGCGTTCCTTTCCTTCTGCGCCCTGCTGTGTGCCTGTACAGCAGTTTACGATCACAAATGGGGCATTTCTGTAAACTACAGAATCAGGGTAATAATTATTGCGTTTTGTTTGGCAGTTAACCCTTGCTTTATTCTCGGAATAAAATGATTGATATGGAAAATCTGCCAAAAAAGTGAAATTCTGAAATTTTGGCTACATTTTCCTTTAATTCTTGTTGAACAACTAAAGGGTTAATAACGTTTGTAAAATCAGTTTTGAATACTTTAAGGGGTTTAGTTTCTAAAATGGGGTCATTTTTGGGTGGTTTCTATGATGGAAGCCTCACAAAGTGACTTCAAACTTGAACTCGTCCTTAAAAAGTGGGTTTTGGAAATTTTGTGAAAAATTTCAAGATTTGCTTCTAAATTTCTAAGCCTTCTAACATCCCAAAAAAATAAAATGTAATTTTCAAAATGATCCAAACCTGAAGTAGACACATGGGGAATGTAAAATAATAACTATTTTTGGAAGTATTACTATGAGAATCTGTTCCTCTGGAAGTCAGAGCACATAGCTGCATTAGATAAGAAGTTCATTCATGTCAATTGGAACCGTGTGGGAAATGCTTTATTTCTACTATGGTAGTGCAACAGGTGAAGCAAACACTTACTGTTGGCTTCCAGTGGAAATCACAGCTGATCACTGGGAGTGATCAGCTTACTTCCTGTGGAGTCGCCTACATCATCCACTAGGGGGAGCTCACTGCATGGTAGCAGTATAAATTATGGTAATATGCAATGAGCTCCCCCTAGTGTTGGTTGAGGGAACCATAACTTTAAATTTTACTTTAACTTTAATACATTTTCTGTAGGAATAGCGCAACATAGAGATATAGGAAAAAATGCTCCACAATGTAGAACACAGGTATTTTGTAGAACAGACATGTCAAGAGAGGTGACAGGTCCTTTTTAATTTTGTACATTTATGAAGCCCCACAAATTCTGTGTACGCTCCCTTGCCTCTGTAGTCACTCCAGATAAACTGAAGTTACAGATCACAGCTTTGTCCTGAAATGAAAGCAACCAAACAACAAGCACTGAGGGAAATTAAAAGCTGGTAAGCGTTATAACTGAACATTCACTTTCAATTTGTATATCTTACCAAAATTCCAGACCAAAATGGGATACCGCTAATGAACACCAATGCAATGGAAATCATTGAAGTGTTGACTATTGTCATAGGAATGCCAATAGATATGAGAAGGATTCCTGCAAATATTTGTGTTGTCTGTAAAAGAGAAATTCATTTCATTATTCATTCATTAGCATAGCATAACTGTAGGAAACCAAGATATATATACCCAACCTGATGGTCCCTGATTAAAGGTTTCTGAGTAAACAAAATGTAGTGCCCTGGAGCAGGGGTACTTTGAAGTCTGAACATTTGTGGACATTTGCCTGTTTCATCTATGCAAAGTCATCAACTCCTTACTTTATTTCACTTTAAAGAGTTAACTTGCATTGACTTGTTTAATACTGTGTAACTGCATTTTATATGTATGTTGTCATATATATCTTGCTTATTTGCGCTGTGTTAGAAAGGGTTTGAATACTGACAGACTTTTGGGACTTTTAGCTAATAATGAGAAGCTGGTAATTTTCCACAGCTACTATAAGGTTTAAAGAAGAGCATTTTTTGTCTGGAAAAACTGCTTTGTCATTGCCATTGAGTATCATTGATGCTCTAATGCAAGTCTATGAAAGACAGAAAGTGTAACTTTGTATTTATTTGAGCTGAGGTTCTCCACTCCGCTCCTCCCATTAGAAGGTTGTAGTTCAGCTAGAAACTGTGCATCAGTAGAGCAGTCAGAGTCCCTAGTGTTCTACAGTTAGATACTCTGCCACAGACCCTGGGTTTCCAGCCTTTGGCCAGGGTACCCGCCTTCTGAGAGAGAAAGGGACAGCTAGCTCAGGCCTTTCCTCAGCATCAAACCCTTCTTCTGTCAGGGAGGAGACTGGAGAAGCCAGCTCAGTGCCTTGTCTGTATTGTTTTGCACCTGATTTCTGCCAGTAAAGAAGCACACTGGTTTACTGCAGACCCTGACTCTTTGGACATATTTCCCCTTGGGGTGCACCACGTCTTACCATCCCTTCCAGAGAGCAGCAACACGTGGCGACACCTTAACGGTGTCCAGGGAACCCAGTGTAGCGTTGGGGCCACCCTACACATGGGCACTGCAAAAACTACAGATATAGAGTTACTAGAGTTATTAACATAGAGTTATTTAACCCTTTCCTATGTCACTATTCTTGTCAGCAAGTATATAGCAATACATATATATATACATACACATACTGTACATAGGCCATCAATGATTCACCTCTCTCTCACAGTCTTTCACAAACTATGAAAGGTCTCCTGTCTACGAGTGAATAAATATACCAGTTCACATTGTTTGTCTGGAAGTGGTGTCCTCAATCAAGGTTTTTAGCAGGCCATACACATTGTGCTGTGGGCATGTCACCTTCAACAAGTGAGGGATGCTATACTATATTTAATATACACCCACTCTTGTACTAAATACAGGGGGTACTAAGGGGGTGAACTATTGTGTGGGGTCAGTAAGGGGGAATAACTACTGTATAGGGGCGGTAGGAGGACATAACTAGTGTGTGGGGGCCAGTGGCGTAACTACAACTAACTGGGCCCCATAGCAAATTTTTGAACGGGGCCCCCCCAGAAACTTCTTCACAACCCCCAACTCACATGCAACCCTCACTCTTGTAGCTAGTCAAGATTGAGCTCTCCCAGACAAGGCCTGACAGCCGCTCCATCCGTTTCCTATAGTGTCACTGTATATAATGTCATTGTATAATACTGTTGAGGGGGCCCTGACAATAAAATCTTTTAGTCTCCCTCCTGAGGGGGCCCCTTGTGGGTCTGGGCCCCAAAGCAGCTGCTTCCCCTGCTTCCCCTAAAGCTACACCCCTGGTGGGGGCACTAAGAGGATTGGACTACGCACTACACCTACCGCTGCTATTACCCCTCCTTGGGCTTTTCAAAAGTTCAAAATGGTGCAGTAAAATTGTGCTTTAGCAGCCAGCGTTCAGTGCCCATTCATGAGACCTTTGCACTGGGCCCACCAATGTGTTAAAATGGCCCTGGGAGCTCCCTCATTCTAGAAAAAGACTCACCAAATTGCTTCTGGATGGTTGGGAGAAGTTGCTCTTGGAGGATGTATGAACACCATGTATTCATGGTAATGTTCTTTGGCAAAATTGTGAGTGAGCCACTGCCTTGGATGAGAAGCAAACCCACACATGAATGGTCTCAGGATGTTTTACTGTTGGCACAGGCAGTGAGGTGAAGGCTTTTGGAGGATGGTCTGATTTCAAGAAGGACAGCAAAGAACCCACTTCTCTCCAAGAAAAGCATCAAGGACAGACTGACATTCTGCAGGAAGTACAGGCATGGGACTGCAGAGGACTCAGGTAATGTTATTTATTCTGAATTAAACCCCTTTCACGCTGTTTGGGACATCTGGAAAAATGATTCTCCACAGAAAAAAAGGTCAGTGCTATCATGAGTCATGCCAGCAGTAAAGCATCCTGAGACCATTGATGTGTAGGGTTCACTGCCAAGAATAAAAATGATCTCAAAACATCCTCCACGAGCAACTTCTCCCAACGATCCAGAAGTAATTTTGAGATGAACAATATTTTTTCCAGTATGATGGAGCAATATGTCACAAGGCAAAAGTGATACCATATTTTTCAAACTATAAGACACAGTTCTTTTCCTCACAAAGTGAGGGAAAAATGGCAGGACGTCTTATAATCCGAATGCGGAAGCGGTCATTAGTAGTGTTGATCGAGCACCGTAGTGCTCGGGTCGAACACAAGGCCGAGCACCCGAGCACAATGGAAGTCAATGGGAGAACCCGAGCACTAAACCAGGCACCCCCTGCTCTGAAGAGGGGAGGGTGTCTGGTTCATAGGTAAAGGTCAGAAAATGGTGGAAACACCACTGAAATGGATGTCTGGATGCATCTTGGACTACAAAGTCGCTGCTGGGAACGATGTTGTCCGAGTATTACGCCACTTTTACGGAAGTACAAGAATACCCCCCAAAACCGAAGATAACATTGATTTTAGAGTAAATATTGTTAGGAAAGATATATTTACTTGTACATAAAGCACAAGTGCTGCGAAAAATTACAAGGAAGAGGTACTCCGATACAACCGGTATATATCACATAAAGGAAGGCCTCATTCACATTGTGGTACAATTGTTCATGTCGTGGGACTCCTACACTCATAAAGCCTATGCACAAAGTGAAAGGGCTGCCAAAAATTACAAGGAACAGGCACTCCAATACACAGGTAATGTCGCCTTGATTAGCGGCAGAAAAAATACACAGGATTTCAGGTATTTTGGATACACAAACGTTATAAGGCACACGCAACACAGGTAATGTCGCCTTCATTAGCGGCAGAAAAAATGACACCGGATGTCAGGTATATAGGACACAGAAATGTTATAATGCACAAGCAACACAGGTAATGTCGTCTTGATTAGCGGCAGAAAAAATGAAATCGGATGTCAGGTATATAGGATACAGAAACGTTATAAGGCACACGCAACACAGGTAATGTCGCCTTGATTAGCGGCAGAAAAAATTACACCAGATGTCAGGTATATAAGATACAGAAATGTTATAATCCACACGCTGCGCAGGTGGTGTTTAGGTCAGGCAAACTTCCGTTATTTTTGCCCCAAAAGAAAAAAAATATTGCAGCCAGATATAACAATAGTCCTTAAAAGGACTTCTGGGTCTTTTAAACAGAACAACTAGCCCTGCCTAGCCAAATCCTATCCCTACACTATCTGTCCCTCCTTGTGCAAACGTTATACAGCAAACGCAGCGCAGGTAATGTCGCCTTGATTAGCTGCAGAAAAAATGACACCAGATGTCAGGTATATAGGATACAGAAACGTTATAATGCACACGCTGCACAGGTGGTGTTTAGGTCAGGCAACCTTGCGCAATTTTTGCCCTTCCCCCCAGAAAAAAAAAAAAAAATATTGCAGCCAGATATAACAATAGTCCTTAAAAGGGCTTTTGGGTCTTTTCAACAGAAAAACTAGCCCTGCCTAGCCAATTGCTATCCCTACACTATCTGTCCCTTCTTGCAGCAGCTCTCCCTGACTAAGACTGAGCTGGGTCACATGTCACCGGGTGCTATATAGCGCTTTCCCAGCCAGCCAATCACTGTAATGCCAGTGAATGCCAGTACCTCCCCGCACGCTAATTGGCTAAGTAGCGTGCGGGAGGGGACTCGAGCATGGCGCTAGAGCACACACGGTGTTCGGCCAAACACCACAATATGCCGAGCATAGTCATGCTCGAACGAATATAGTATTTGGCTGAGCATGCTCGCTCAACACTAGTCATTAGTATTCAGAAGGCAAGGGTAACGGTGAGGGAAGTGTTGCGCTGGCTCTACAAACCACTCCCTGGTCTTCTTTTGGACCCCACTCTGCACTGCGTCATGACTGCTTACAGCGTCAGGTCGCAGTGCATGTAGGTGCACACTATGAGGTGATACTGTGGGACATCTAATACAGTGCACAGCGGGCTGGAAGAATACCAGGGAGCAGTGATGGGGGGTCTGATCTGAGGCTGATGGCAGACTGATCTGAGGCTAATGGAGACTGGTGGGGTTTGATCTGAGGCTAATGGAGGCAGATCTAAGATTGCTGGAAGTTTGGGGGTCTGATCTGAGGCCGATGGGTGTCTGATCTGAGGCGGATGGAGGCTGCAGGGGTCTGATGAGGGTCTGATATGAGGCCTATGAAGGCTAGGGGGTCTAATGTGGGTCTGAACTGAGGCTGATGGAGGTTGAGCACCTGATCTAAGGCAGATGGGTGTCTGATTGGAGGCTGAGGTTGTCTGATGGGGGTCTGATCTGAGGCTAATGGAGGTTGGGGGTCTGATCGGAGGCTGATGGAGGTTGGGGGTCTGATCGGAGGCTGATGATGATCTGATTTGACATGTGATGTCAGCTCGTAAAGACATTGATAAATGTCCCTTATTGAGTCTTTGCATAAACTTGATTTCTTTGTCAATAAAAATGAAAAAAAAAATGCATGAAATGCTTATTATTGTACTTCAGTATACCATAGAAATATCTGACAAAATGATCAAAAGACACTGAAGCAGCAAACATTTTGGGAAACAAAATCTGTTGCAATCTCAAACATAAACACTCATTCACAAAAAAACAACACAACTAGATAGAAATGTTGGATTGCTGCAAAACTCAGCATGTAGGTCTGTCTCAGTCAGATATGTGAGTACAGTTGTGATCTCAGTAGAACTGGGCCTTGCCACAAGAGAGCATAAAAGTACTTTCCCTGCTGCTGTAAAAAAAAAAAAAAAAACTTTCAGGGGTTACTTTTGGGTAGTGTATCTCTTGGTGGGAGATCGTTGACTGTTACATCTGCTTCTACAACGCACTCAAGGACATGTTGCCCAGTTGAAAGACATTGAGAAGGGACGCATCAATTGACTGAGAGAAGTAGAATGGTTGGCCCACCATCTAGACTGTTCTGACTTAGTTGCTGGAAGGTCTTGGGAGCAATGTTTATGTAAGAGTACGCAGACACGGCAAACAGGCTCTGGATGGCGCAGACAGATTACCCGTAGACAGGATTATTGTAACACTTCCTAGGTATGCCAGATTTATTGCCAATTGAACATTTATGGGACCAGCTGGAATGCCAGCTTTGCCAGGCTACAAGTATGCTGAATCGACAGGCCCAGTTGCAATATCTGTGGGCAAATGTGCCACAGGATACCATACAGAACATGTATCCCTCCATGCCCAACAGTATCTCAGTGTTGGTGCTCTATGGCTGTCAGTGGTCCGTAAGTTCTGAGAAAGGTAATAGCCTAGTACATATGAGGACCCTTGGAGGCACCAAGGCATATACTTTCAAGATGCCCTCACGTAAGAGGCAGGTGCAACTATTCAAACAATGCTTTGGCAGTGCGTGCTGTACTGGGGAGGAGATTGGAAGGTTTAGGCCTAAGCTATTAAGTTAATGGAGTATTTGTTGTGTGGTACACAGTCGTCCTCCAGGACTCAGTCCTTAACCACCAAGTGTGATATAAAATATTGCATATAGTATCACTTAAAGTGACCAAAGTAACCGTACCTGTAATATTGTATGTCTCTTCAAGAAGAAACATGTTACTATAGCCATTGTCTGCAACATTTCAGCAGGGCATAGTACCCCAACAAAGCCCTGTACCCCAACGTCTTATAATAGCTAAAGTATATGACATGGACTTACCCCGAGAACTTCAGGTTCTCCTTTGTAAAATTCAACAACTGGTTTGGGAATGCTGCCTGGAGCATTAGAACATTGCAATTGCTCTGGTCCATTTCCTAGATCATTTTGTGGTCTCACTTGAGAGATAACTACAACTGCATCTGGTGTGACTGGAGACATGGCTCTTAAAATGCAACAGAAAGTGACAGATTAGTTCAATAACATTTTATGTATTAATTCACATTTGTATTTCTTGATTTGTTTCTTGTTTTTGCATTAAAAATTTACTGACTTTTCCTATTTGAACAGGAAGGGTATTAACATCAAAAAGCACAAAGAAGCACAATCAGATAAATAGTTGGTGCATATAACAAAAGATCTGTGTGTGTAAACGACCATCTGACCAATGATTGGTCAGAAAATCTGTCAGATAATCTGTTGGTGTAATACAGCCCTTAACCTGTGTCTATATTAGCATTTCAAGTCTATCTGAGAGTGGAGTGTTGGGTGGTAGAAGAAACCCAGCACCACCCTGGCTTCTGGTCATTGGTAAAATACTTGATTGTCATATGTTCCAATAAAGACTGAGTCAAAATTAAACCAAGAATTAGTATTTATTGATAATATGTATCTAAACAATGGCTGATTCAGGCCGCGATGTTGGATAAGTAACTTTAAATTTACCTTTTTAACCGTAAAAACTGTCCACTCGCTCACGAGCGACTTGCCCACAAGCCATGTCCTACATGGCATCCCCCCAACATCGCAGACCTGAATCCACAATGTTTTGTAAGCCCACAATGAAGATGTCATTGCCAATGTCGGATAATTTCCAGGAATCCGACCCATAAATACCTCTAATAAAACCTTCCATATCTATGTGCCTATAAGATGACAAGCCAATAGATGTTAGGAATTTATGCAAATGTTTGTTAACCTTTTTCCTAATTTTCTCCAGGAAGCAAAGCTCACCTTGAGCCCAATTCCATTTTGGAATTAATTCAGAAACTATAATCTTTGTGGATGAAAACAGACACTGTAGGTTGAAAATCGTCTGTTTAAATATTTTCAGTAATTCTAAAGAATTAATTCTCCCTAAATCGTCTTCACCCACATGTAGAATTAACACATCAGGATGTGGAAGAATACTAGTCAAATAATCACAGTAAGCTAGGACATCTTTAATCTTTAAACTGTGTTTACCACACCAATAAATTTGAATGTTTTCCTCCAATCCAATATTGTCCATATAGTTCCTTGCTATTGCTCTACTTTTTGCTCCCAAGATGAAATGATTTCCGACAATCCAAATCTTGCGGAGACCTAAAAAATAATATTAATCTAATAAAAGCTCCGGTCTGACATACAAGTTGTATCTATTGGAATTCCATCTACCTAACTTTTTTAGTAAAACGGAATCTAAACCATTTTGAGCTGCTAACGTAGCAGCTCCGATTCTAAAAGAATGTGAACTAAATTTAAACTTATCAAGGCCTAGCTTAGACATGCATTTTTTGAATATTGAATTAAATTGATATTTTGTTAAAGGGGATAAGTCAGCGTGGCAGAACAACGGGCCGACGTTAACAGACCTGACTTTGAACCATTTTAACATAGCAGAATGTGGGCAAATAGAATTTCCTTTAACAGCCGCTAAAGTGATCCAATGGCCCTTTGCTAACTGATCAGTTTTAGAACGTTTTATAAATAGTTTAAAACTATTATTTTGCATCAGAAGGTCGGATAGTAACAAAGGTGATATACTATTTTTATTTACAGCCGTGAATTCGCTTATTCTCAACGCTGCAAAGAAGGCTATTACGAAGACCACTGAAAAGAGTTCAACTTCAAATTTGGAAGAACACACTTCTGGTAATGTGTTCAATAATTGAAATAAAATTTTACAAGAAATGGGTCTTGTCCTCTCGTTATTTACTGCCATCTTTCTCAATCCTTTTAATGCCTGGTTTATAATAAATAGGTTTTTTACCGGTTGGTAACCAAATAATTTAAAAAAGAATGAAATACCAGTAAATATTTTATTTATGACATGACAGGAATACTTATTATCTGATAAGTTAACAAGAAAACATAAAAAATTGATAGGATTAAAATCCAACTTATCTAATTTTTTGTTGGCACAAAAAGAAGTCCATATCTTCCAAGCGGAAGAATAGGAAGACCATGTGTTGACTGCTAAAGAATTCTTCAATAAATCGCAAAGACTTCTTAAATTAAGTCCCAAAGATGAGCAGGGCAGGCTGTGTTCACTGGAGAGGCTTCTGGGACTAAATTCCTGAATATGTCGAATCTCTGACGGGACAAAGCATCTGCTATTATATTGTTAACACCTTCTATATATTTGGCTTTGAGCCAGATGTTATTTACCATACAGAATAGGACAAGTTCTTTCAGTAATATGTTTACCGGGTTGGATTTTGATGATAGGCAGTTTATTGCGAATACTATGGCTTTGTTGTTGGAGGAAAGTAAAATCCTTTTGTTAGTGAATGATTCCGACCAGATATTCAAAGCCACTAATACTGGGAATAATTCTATAAAAGCCACATTTTTTACTAATATGTTTTCAATCCATTTTTGTGGCCAAACCTCTGCTGACCAATTGGAGTTAAAATATGCTCCATATCCAATAGAGCCAGCAGCGTCTGTATATAGATTAAGGGCCTCTGAATAGACAAATTCGGCTTGCCAAATAGCACTGCCATTAAAATTATTTAGGAAAGTAAACCATATCTGGAGATCCTGTTTAATCTCATTAGTTAGTCTTAAATGTGAGAAAGGAGATCTGAGACCCCTAGTGGCAAAATATAATCTCTTTGAAAATGCTCTTCCCATAGGTATCACCCTGGCTATAAAGTTGAGTGAACCCAGAAGGGACTGCATTTCTCGTAGTGTAGTTTTATTTTTGACCAGCATATTGCTAATGGATAGAAGAGTTTTATTGATTTTATCTAATGGAATCCTAAATAAACATTTTTTAGTGTCTACTTCTATACCTAGAAAGGTGATGCAATGTGTGGGATATACTGTTTTCTCCATAGCGAGTGGGATGTTGAAATCTTTTGCCATAACAAAGAAATTATTAAGTAGGTTAAGGCAGTCATCGGTGTCATTTTTTCCTATAAAGAGGAAGTCGTCAAGATAGTGAATTATTTTTCCATTTAGACCTTGCTGATCCAACACCCAATGGAGAAAGGTGGAAAAAGCTTCAAAATAGAAGCAGGATAAGGTAAATCCCATTGGAAGCATCTTATCAAAGAAAAACTTCCCGTCTAATTGAAATCCGAGAGAGTTGAACCCTGACGGATGAATGGGCAGAAGTCTGAATGCTGACTTAATATCAGTTTTATCCATTAATGCGTCAGGGCCAACTTCTCTCAGATTTTTTAATGCAACACCAAAGGATGAATAAGAAACAGAAGCAATATTTTTATCAATCTCATCGTTTAATGATGAGTTAACAGGAAATGACAAATTGTGTATCAAACGAAAAGAATTGTCTTCCTTTTTGGGGACGAGGCCTAATGGAGATATACGAAAATTGACAAAAGGTGGAAAATTAAAAGGACCTGCAACTCGTCCTAATTCAATTTCTTTTAAAATTTTTTCTTTAACGATATTTAAATTTGCTCTAACAGATAGGAGATTTTCCACAAAACAACAACCAGGCCCTTTAAATTCAGGGACGAAAAATCCATTTGAAAAACTGTCTAAAATAAGTTTAGCTTTAGATCTGTCCGGGTAACATTTTAACCAAGGGATTAACCTTGCTAACTTCACCGGGGTCTCCGCCTTTTGAATGAGAATCTTTGCTAGCGGCGACAGGATTTCCGTATTTTTTAAAACATTTGAACACAGGGTGTGCTCCATTGCAGAAGGAGCACTCGTGTCTATATTTGCAATTCGCTGCCCACTTGCACTGGTTCTCATTAAAGGCAAAACATAGGCCTTTTCTGTTAGTACTGGTTTGAGCACGAAAATTACGTTGTGGTAGCATAATGCTCAGCCACAGTCCAATATCCTTGGTACCCCAACGCATGTCAGGGTAAACTGATAGTTTCTGCCTGAATGTCTCATCGTAAGCATTCCAGGCAGAACCACCAAAACTTCTATATGCTTCAAGGATAGAATCTAAATGATAAAATAAACTGCAGCATAAATTAGGTTGTTTCTCTCCTACCACCGCTGCATATATTGCAAAAGCCTGAAGCCAGCTAAATATAGATTTATTTTTATGATTTTTTTGATCATCCTCTTTGGACTCTTTTTTGTCTGACTTAGCAGGATCCTTTGCGGAAGGGATCAGAGAATATATGTCCACATATTCTCTGTTCCAGATTTTTTCTTTAGTAGATAATGGAAGGTGGAAACCTAACGGTGAAACCTGACATAACAAAGCCTCCTTGAGACAGGATTGTCTGATGTTGTCAGGTTTTGTAGGTACAGATGGACTAAAAACTCCCAAAGCAACCTGTTGTAACTGATCAGTGTTGCTATCAGTAACAACAGGCTTCCAAGCATCAGTGATGATTGCATTGGGATCTGGGAATTTAGGGTTAGCTTCCAAAATTTTTAGGAATTCTTTAAATATGATAAATCTGTTATCTTCAGTGTTATTAACACTAACATTTTCAGTATTGCGCAATGTCTGCTCGCTGGGAAGGCTGTTGGGGACGGCATGCTCACCCTGATCGTTGGAGCCAACTGACTCTGGCTCACGTGGAGTGAACTGCGCAGCGCTGTCCTCTTCATGTCTTCCCTCTATGCTGAAGATGTTTTTTCTCTTGGATGTCCTTTTTCTGGTGAGGATCGGTGGAGGAGGAGAATTTCTTCTTCTTTCACTGCGGCTCCGCTTTGCAGATAGGATCCTGCCCGAGCTGTCATCGCGCCTACGCGCGCCGATGACGGCAGGCAAATCCATTAGATCGGTGCTCGTGCTCCCGGCTGGCTGTAAGACTGGAGCGGAGGAAGACAGAGCTTCATCGGATGAAGGACCTTCATCCGACAAGCATTTTCTCAGCCATTCGGATCCCCCTTTTGATTCAGACTTAGAGATAAGTTGCTTAAGTAATTCTTCCATGTCGCAGGCGAAGCAGGTATGCTCTTCAGTTTTCCAGCGCCGTGAATGCGCACTAACGGATTTTCTTTTCTTTTTAAAGGTTCCTGATGACCGTTGGAGATGATGACCTGCCAATCAAAACTGTCTCCTGCAGCTTCACCCGACCACGAGGGCCTAAGTCACGTTATTGAACACCTGCTGCCAGGAGGCCAACAACAGGTACGTTAACCCTTTCACCACCAAGTTCATACCATGAAGGGAACCATGACATCATGCGTTCCCTTCATTGTATCTGCATTACGGGAACTTCCAGTATAGCAGCCATTCGTATTAAACCATAGTATAGTTTGCTGCTCCATCCACTGGATTTTAATAATGTGTGCATGACATTTAGCAATAGATGGAGAATTGGAGCATATTCAGACAATCGATATGCAGGCCTCATCAGCATCTAGTCTATGGTTTAAATAGGAGCACTGACAAAGGGTAAGGGGATGTTGATGTGATGGAGAAAGAAAAATCACTGGTCTTTCTGCACGGCCTTACCTTGTTCCAAATGTGGGAAGACGGCTGAAGGCCAGAAAACATGGAGCAAAATGTAAAACTACATAAAGATTGTTTTCACATTAGAGACTGTTAAAGTTGGCCAGCAGTTTGTAATTAGTTTCCTTGTACGTCAAGTATGCAAAACGTTATCTCCCAAGGAAGAGAACCACTTTGCTAGAGCCACTTTGTGGAAGTGGCTCCCTATCGGTTAATATCTAACTTTTAACAAACCTTGGGATCTGGAAAGGGAAAATAGCCACGTCAAATATCCATCATTCTCCCCTGAAATTCCACAACTTGTCAGATTTTAACTAAGGAGCCAATTCTACAAGATGCCACTAGCCAGATGGTTCTCTTCCTTGGGAGATACCTCTTTGCATATTCTTTTCCCATGGAGCATCACCAATAATTTTACATACCATGGAGTACTTCCAGTAAAGCTCCATACAGGACTGGTCTCTTTAAAGGTTAAGGACACCTTTTGTACCTTTTAATGATTACAAATTGCCAATTTTGTGCTAAAATCATTTTCAGTAGGTCTTTATTAAAAATGATCAATCATTTCTGAGATACAGGGCTAAAAATTATCCTCTTTGTATAATGTCAGTTGTTTTCTTTGAATCCTGTCATCTGATGGCTCATGTTTAGCTGTTATCTCTGGCCTCTAGATCTCATAAACACTCATTCTAGCTCAAATGTTATCAAACTGATAAGAATATGGCTTAAATAAGTGTTTATGAGGTCAGGAGGTCAGAAGTATGAGCTACAAATGAGCTGTCAGATGAAGAGATTCAAAGATAACAGACTCATTTTTAACCCTATACCCCAGAAATATCTTTTAACCGAGTGGAAAAATGATTTTTAGTCCAAAATGAGTAAAATACAGTAATAAGAAAAAATGTCCCTGAAGGTGTACATAGCCTTTAAGGTGATCCAGCACCCTGCCTAAGCCTGGAACTATGAGGAAACTTTTTTGTGCCAAGATTAAAAAGGGTTGTCCCTCCTAGGAGCTGATAACCCCAATTTTCTGAACCTGTGGTCATTTAAAAAACAAAGCAAAAAACACTCACCTCTCCGCAGTCCTGCCCTTCACAAGCTGCAGCACCATTCCTGGCCACAGATTAGTCCCGTGACGTCTGCGGCCAATCACTGGCTTCAGGGGTCACATATGCTAGAATAAAATGTCACAAGTAGTAGGGTACCATTCCAGAACATGTCACCATTGAGGACAGTGATTATTTGCGTGGTCACAGGTCCAAGTCACTTCCAAAAGCAGCCAGTAATAGGGCAACAGGGCAACAGCATGAAAATGGTAGGACTGTGAATCGGTGAGTTGTTTTCTTTTAATTGTCTGCAGGTTATGAACTTTGGGATTGTTGTACCCTAGACCAAGCAACCCCTTTAAAAGTGTGTTTTTTTTTTCTTCTGGTGTCTTGGTTGTCTGCAGATTTCTTTCTGATTTACTCATGAAGGGTAGTAATGACTCATCAGAAGGATAAGTACCTGAAACCTTCCCCTGAGAAAGCCAAATGCCAAATGTGCCTCTTGAAACATCCAATGTAAAATCAGAGTTCCCCTACAATTGGGTAGAGCGAGAAGAAGAGTCAACTGTGGTTGTCGTCACTCCAACGCTCTCTGCGGCTGTGCAGTGAATGGAGTCTGCATCCTTTCTTCCCTCAGGGCAATCCATGGACTTTTTCAGGGCTTCTAATTGGTGGTGATTGGGGTGCCTTTGATGTTTTAAAGTAGGAGGGCTCAAGCAACAGGCGTTGAATTCCATTTATTTTACTCTTACTGCATGGAGAGCCAGTCTCAAAGTGTGATGGGCATCAAAGCAACACACTCTTTTCACAGTAGTAAAGTCTTAGCGTCATAAACTCACAGTATCTTACTGTTTGCCCTGCACAGCCTTGAAAGTGGTTCTCAACTATCTAAGATGCCTGCTCTCTTTCCCTCAGGGGTAGTCTTTAAGTTTAGTTTCCTCAGTAGGCAGGTGAACAAACATGATGCTCATCAGAGACTGGAGACTTAAGTTACTGCTGATGGAGCTGGTGCTGCTCCTGTCCCTACATCCCCCTCCAGCAATCATGGCAGTGGAACATGAGCACAGAGGATCCCACTGGTCAGACCTTTGTGAGGAAAAGCGAAGGCGCACATAGACAGCGACCAACTGACTACATAGGATGTCTCTATAGTAATTAAGTTAATCAGCCCTCAGCAGGTGTAAAAAAGAACATGTAGCGAGGGTCTAACATCGTGGAGAGCCAGTAGTCTTCCCTCTGCTGAATAGTCATAATAGTCAATACGGCTGTTGCTATGCAAGGAACTCATCATGCATCTGGCTGTTTGCGCAAGGGACTCAGAGGGACTCCCTGCCTCCATCTCCACTGCATACTGCTACTATTTGCCTAGTCATTTCCTGGGCATCCTCCTCTTCTTCTGCCCCCCTGGACTGTCAATATGCACATCCCAATAACAGTAGTATTAGACCACTTATTCACCCTAATTTGAGAACCAAGGCCTAATGGGATTGCTTATCTAAGAAACAAGGTGGGTACCTCAATAACAGTAAAAATAGATAGCTTATTCACCCCAATTTTAGAATCAAGTCCTTGTGGAATTGCTTATCTATTTAACAAGATGGGCTCCCCAATAACAGTTAAATTACACAGCTTATTCACCCCAATTTGATAATCAAGGTGTTACGACCAGTGGGTGGTCAAACCAGAAAATGTGAATTCTCTGTGTCAACCAAGGGATGGCAGCCACTAAACTCCTAGGGCGTTATTCAGCACTCTTACAGGAGACAGGACAGAACACAGCAAGAATAAAACTGAGCCACTACCTACTGAACTAGCTAATATGGTTGACAGCTGACTCACAGTCACAGTCAGAAAACACGTAATGCGACTATAGCTCAAGTTGCAGTTGGAACCGCAGTTAGTGTGAACTGAGTCTAATAGCAGACACAGTGGTGAGAAGTGGCATTGCAGAGAAGACTGGAGTAAAGGCAGCAGATGATGATGGTTATTGTCAGAGGCAGAAGCTTAAGCATGGTCAGAGACAAGCCAGAGGTCAGAAGCTGGTATAAAATAGTAGAGTGGTACAGAGGATCAGACAGATCCAGAAATCGATGCAGGCAAACAGAATAGTAAAACAGGCCGGGTCAAACACAGAAGATCAGAACAGAACATCTTTGCTATTACTGTAAGTAACTCAATGCTCAGGCAACTTCCTGCAAACTGCTATTTAACCTTGCAACCCTACCCAGGTGCCCTGCTCGGAGGCAGGAAGCATGCTCCCCTGGAAGCATAAATGACAAGCATAAGCATAAGTGGCGGGAGCATGCCCCTATGAGATGCCAGCATGGGATGGAGCATGGAGGCATTGTGGCTGGGGGACACATCTGGCAGGCACATCTGGTGGAGACAGCAGCGGGCAGTGAGGCAGAAGATAATGAAGACATGGCTTGTGAGACAGCGGGAGGTATGGCAGAAGGCCCAGGCCTAACACAAGTCTGGGCACCCCAATAACATTAAAAATTAGACAGCTTATTCACCCCAATTTGAGAATCAAGGCTTAATGGAATTACTTATCTATTAAACAAGGTGGAAATCCCTATAACAGTAAGGGTCCATTCCGTTCCGCATTCCGCAATTTTGCGGAACCGGTTCGACCCATTCATTTTTAATGGGGCCACAAATGATGCCGACAGCACACCGTGTGCTGTATGTAGTTGCACTTCTGTTCCACGGCCCTGCATAAAAATAGAACATGTTCTATTCTTGTCCGTAGCCATGGACAAGAAAAGGCATTTCTATTATAGTGCCGCCATGTGTGGTCCGCAAAATGCGGACCGCATATGGCCGATGTCTGTGTTTTGCAGATCCGCAATTTGCTATTTGCTGTTTTGCGGACATGTGAATGGACCCTTAAAATAGACAGCTTATTCACTCCAATTTGAGAATCATGGCCTAATGGAATTGCTTATGTATTTAACAAGGTGGGTACCCCAATAACTGTTAAATTATACAGCTTATTCACACCAATTTGAGAATCAAGACCTAATGGAATTACTTATCTATAAAACGAGGTGGGAACCCCAATAACAGTTAAATTACAATACTTATTCACCCTTTAATTTGAGAATCAAGGCCTAATGGAATTGCTTATCAAAGAAACAAGGTGGTCACCCCAATAACAGTAAAAATAAACAGCTTATTCACCCAAAATTGAGAATCAAGGCCTAATGGAATTGCTAAAGGTGGGCTCCCCAAAAAACATTAAATTACACTGCTTATTCACCCCAAATTAATAATCATAATTTATGATCCTGGGGTGCTTCTGAGTAAGATTAGTAAGCAAATTCTTCTCTACTTTCTGTGTGCAGTGGATGGTAGCTAGTCTCCACCCACCATCTCTGGACGAACTACAAACTAGACATTCAGCGTGCACAGGGTAAAACTGTTAAAAAATAACAGATACAAGTCTTATAACAGCCAGATATAGTACTATTCTTCATGTACACAAACTGAACTATTGATTAATGAAGAGATTTTTGAAAGGTTATGTACACTTTAAAGCAGCTAGCAGTGGGGAAAAATGATTGGCAAAATCTCATGGTAAGATGAAAAAATAAAACATTACATACTTACCTCCCTGATTACCTGCCTCTCCCCTTCCAGTGCTTACTGGGTCCCCACTAGACCCTACAGTACTTCTTGGTTCCATCTGGATACACAGGAAATGTCCACTCAAACATTGGCTGAGGCAGGTCTCTGTTGTGCCCAGTGATTGGCTGGGCGGGCATTCCCTAGCATTTCCCATGTGTCATGACAGGAAATACATGTAACACTAAAGCTATCCATACACATGAGATAAAGATTGGTACATTGCAGGCCACCAGTTGTCCATGGGATCATCATGCTGCCCGATCGCTGGCCATCAGAAGTGGTCATTTGTGTTAAGTTGTCAAATGATAATCAGTCAAAAGGGTGAATTACAGCCTTCACTAAATGTTGAATGAAAAAAAATAGCCATGTGTGAATAAACCCTTAGGCTATTTTCACAATTGTAGCACAGCAAACCTGAGAGGCTATTGAGGCAGTGAACAGCCTGACAAAGTTCTCTGGATCCAGCATACCCAGATAGTGTCACATGCCCATCAAACCCCATACTCTATAATGGGATCCGGTGGGAATCTAGCTGCTCTCAGACCTGTTACTCACATTTAGAAGGTGGATACATTTCTACCCAGCATACGATGTGAGCTGAACACAGCAGCATCAACTCCTTCCTATCTTCAGAGTTTTCTACTAAGTATTGTACAATGGTTCTTGATACCTTGTGATATGATCTAAAGAACACTTACCCAGAGATCTATCCTTGCCGTTGGTTCAGAGGATATCGAGGAGCTGTTTACAGAAATGTCTCAGCTATGACGTGACTTAATACAGGGAGGAGCAACTGTGTCTTCTGTGTTTCTGGGAAAAGTTCCAGCAGCTTTTGCATTTTATTCTATTTAATTTTTGGACAGCAGTGTATTGTAATGCTGCCTCAAAGTATCTTAGGTCAAGTGCTTTGACTATCCAGGGGGTGCGGTGGGGGGTTTGGGTCTGAGATGAGTCTGGTAGGGACTTTATTCTTATCTATCAGATATTTACATATACTTGTAATCTCTTCTGAAACATCCAGGAGATTCCTGGAAAAAAGTGGAGACTTCCTGGTCTCCTGGAAGAATTGTCAGAGAAGGAATTTTGCAGCCTATTAAAAACTATATATACCTGTAGGTGTAGTCCATTGTAGGAGATTCAGGCACTCAGGACACTACAGTTTCTACAGTCAGTGGAGATGTTTGTGTTGTGTATATGCCGAATTTTAGTTTTTGTTGGTACTATTTTGGGGTATCTGCAACATTTTCATGTTTTTATGTTGTATTTTGGGAGGTGGAATCAAGTTCTGAATCATCACCAACCTGCCTCCACATCCTTGCTGGTGCCAGAGAACAAATGCACTGAAGCCTGCTGTTACTGTATGTATTTTCAAGTTCTAAGTTGCACTTAGTAAAAGGACTTTGTTACGTTCAACTCTGGCCTCATTCTTTAGTGCTATAACTTTCATTGCAATGGACCCCAGGGAGCGATGGCTTGAGTAAGGAACTCCTAAAAATAAACTTTTATTAAAACGCTAAATAGTTCATATCACAAAATACAAATTATCAGATAGGGAGAAAGGGAGGGAACCTTGTGATCCTTGACGACACCAAATATCTTAAAATGTGCACGAATCTCCTCAAAGATAAAAATAACTATCAAGTTCTCCCAGGGGACCCCACTGCCTCTTTCTTGCTATCTCTTAAACAACTTCTACTAGCAGGCCTAAGAGATAAAGTCATTAGCGATATTGAATTCAACTTCCTTCTCCCAAAAACACCACAAGTGGCTACCTTTTATGCACTTCCCAAAGTGCATAAAGGGCTTCATTTACTAAAAGGTCGCCCGCTAGTTTCAGGGATAGATTCCCTCACACATCATTGTGGAATCTATATAGACAAGATACTCAGTACTTTTGTGCTATCACTCCCATCCTACACCCGGGATAGTATGGATTTCCTCCGAAAAATAGAGTGCCTCTCTGTAGACCACCCTTTCAAACTAGCCAGCATTGACATGGAGTCTTTATATACCTCGATCCCACATGAGAGGGTCTACAAGCAGCGGCATTCTATCTAAGTACTAGAGGCACACAATTTAATAGGCACAACCAATTTGTTTTGGATTTATTAGAATTCATTCTAACACATAATTATTTTATTTTCAATGGATCCTTTTACCACCAGCTCAGGGGGACTGCGATGGGGAGCCCTTGTGCCCCATCGTACGCTAATCTCCTCCTGGGCTGGTGGGAGGACACGTGTTTTTTCCGATTGATGTATTACGTTGACCCATCACATTTCATTTTGGTCACGTTACATCGATTACATTTTTTTTATATGTACAGGGAGTAAGGAAGAATTTTACTCATTCATCTCATCCCTAAATGACAATCAAATAGGCCTCTATTTCACATCTGAATGTGAGGAAGAATCTCTCACATTTCTGGACATTCTGATTATTAAAGAGAAAGACCACTTGGCTACTTGTGTGTACCGTAAGCCTACAGCCACGGACAATATTCTCCATTGGGACAGTCAACATCCTCTTCCCCTCAGACGGGGCATTTCTAAGGGGCAGTTTCTGCTCGGAGAAAGACGGGATTCTACTCACAATCCAGAAAAACTCCACGACCGCCTCCTTCGAAGGGGCTATCCCAGGAAAGTGCTTAGGGACGCCTTTAAGGAAGCAGAAACACATACTAGGGTGGACTTGCTGGTTCCGAGTACTAGAAATCTTCAGGGTCCCTCTGTGATCAGACTGATCACCACATTTGATTTAGCCAACAAGGAATTTCGAAAAATCCTAGACAAATATTGGCCTGTCCTCCTCATGGACCCGGACCTTTCAAAGGCAATCTCTACGTACCCACAAATCACCTACCGCAGAGGTAGAAGCCTTCGTGACTGCTTGGTCCGGAGTCACTACATTGGTCCAAAAAAAGAGGGAACCTGGCTAGATAGGAAACCATGTGGCTTGTTTAGATGCGGGTCCTGTAAGGCCTGCAAGTTTATCTGTACTTCTAAATTGGTTACATGTTCCATTACGGGTCAAAACTACCCCATAAAAGATTTAATCAATTGTAAATCTAAGGGAGTGTCTATGTATGCCCTTGCCCAAAAGACTACGTGGGCAAAACTTCATGCGAATTTAGACGAAGGGTTTTAGAACATATCAATGACATAAAAAACAAAAGAGACACCCCTGTAGCTAGTCACTTTACTGATTTTCACAACAGAGACCTACGCACTGTCCAGTTTTCAGTCTTACAACTTGTACCAGAATCTCCTAGACGAGGGGACTGGGATCAGAAGCTATTACAAAAAGAATCCGAATGGATATATCGCTTCGGATCTCAGTCCCCGTCTGGGTTAAACAAGAGGTTAACATACACGTGTTTTATTTGACCCAGGTTCTCCCTGTTCCTTTCCTTTTCCCTTCTATTTTAGCCCCTGTTGGGACAGCCCTTGTTGGTCAAGGATACGAGAAGTGTCCGTTTAGTAGGTGGCTTTACCTGATTCCGCCTTATCATGCAGTTTTCTCTTTGCAGAAGTGGCTGACTCGCCACTCTGCAATTATAAAATTTCATGTCACGTGCTGAATTTGTTTACGTTACGCCCCCCATATCTTAACACATTATTTCTAGATACCTAAGTAACAGTTATATACTAGAATCGCTGGCTAAGCGCCTCTTTTACGGCGCTTTTCACTTTCCACCTACCGGAAGTGATGGTGCGGTTCACTGTGCGTTCCACGCACAGGAAGCGCATCACAGTATGGGAGGGACCTCTCTCCCAGCGCGGGTACTTAGCCTGTTTATCTGCGCGTACACACTGTGCTCGGCGCCAGATGGGAATGGACGCTTACCACTCTCCACCTCTGTGAGTCTTACTTAGATTAATTACATTTTATGAATTAATGAAAATTTATTTATTAAAATTATGAAAATTTATGTATAATATCTTCTTCACACCTTACAGGTCCGATACTCAACTTCAGAATCAGTATATGGCAATCATCATGCCATTATCTCCATCGGCTATTTAGCGATCCTACTGAAGAAGTGGCAAGTACATCTCTTTGGCTATCTTATACCCTTATCAATAGCATCATAAAAATTATCACCCCCTGATGATCCCCGTTGTGTTGGGTGAAACGCATTGGGGTTTCTTTATTTCTGTGCACCTTTACCGTGCAGGGTATATCAGGGCAGGTTCGGGGACAGGTTACCCCCACCATCAGGGGGTAATCCCTGGGCTAAGGGCATAACCCTAGGGCCTTCAGGGACAGTCCTCTATCCTCCCTCCCTTTCTCCCTATCTGATAATTTGTATTTTGTGATATGAGCTATTTAGCGTTTTAATGAAGTACTATTAAAAGTTTATTTTTAGGAGGTCCTTCCTCAGGCCATCGCTCCCTGGGGTCCATTGCAATGAAAGTTATAGCACTAAAGAATGAGGCCAGAGTTGAACATAACAAAGTCCTTTTACTAAGTGCAACTTAGAACTTGAAAATACATACAGTAACAGCAGGCTTCAGTGCATTTCTTCTCTGGCACCAGCAAGGATGTGGAGGCAGGTTGGTGATGATTCAGAACTTGATTCCACCTCCCAAAATACAACATAAAAACATGAAAATGTTGCAGGTACCCCATTTTTAGGAGTTATGCTTTTTTCCTTATGCCTTTGTATGTTGGCGTTCTCACCCACTATCATCATTTATCATTATTCTTGACACTACACTACATCAGGGCCACTACCACTTCTATTCTCTACACTGGCTCCCACAGGGACTTGCTACAGTTGTGAACATTTTAGTCGTGAAAAGTCACAAGTCCTCTTTTTGACTGGTCGGTGTCAAAAAGATATTTGGCAATTGAGATTTTGGCTGCAGCAAATTTAGTAATATATACATCTGTTTTTCGCATGTTGGCGAAAAACTATGCCATCCTGGGGCTGGCATTGTCTTTTTGCTAGGCAGATATCTGCCTTAGGTTAGTCTAATTTATGACGAGGTGCACGCCTTGTGATAAATTAGTGTAATCCTCCAGCTTTGCAATGGGAAACATAGACGCTGGTCTTTGTAAATGCGCCCCCGCATACCCAGTATACTCTGTGAGCTGAACTCAACATCAGCATCAGCTCTTTTGTGTCCCTTACGATCTGCTACTTTCACATCTGCATTTTCATTTTCTGGTTTTGAGATCTGGCAGAGAAAAACACCTCAGTTTTGTCCTCGTTCATTTTCAATGGGGACAAAACTGAATACACCGGAACAGAGCGCACCAGAATAACGCATAAGTGAAAGTAGTCTTCTCTGGTGACCAATCCTCGCTGTCAGTT